>CM035807.1:40046554-40056773 GCA_020466095.1 Chlorops oryzae | reverse complement strand
GAACTCACTGTACACGCTGTCGATGTGAAAGCTATAAAAAAGCTTTTGAATGTCGCTTATATACGTTTAATGGGCCTGACAATGTCTGGTGTAAATGGATGCAGATGGCTTTCAACGAAACCGTTTTGTTTCGCGCGTAAGCAGACTACAACCATCTGTGGTCTATGTGACGGTCATTATACACTGCGATCTTCGTCATCAGTTTATTTTAAATCAAAATCAATATTTTAAGTGCCTGTCATACAATCACCGCCAAAAACAATGCAACAGGTTCTCTATGCGCAAAGTGCAAGAAACCACATCACACCTTGCTGAACGGACACGCCCCTGTACATCCATAAACGGGACAACTATCTTCATGCAGCTAGCAGAAGGATATGTGACCGACAGCCATAACCAGGTTCTATTGCCGACCGCCCTCCCGCATGGACACGCCCTTGTTACATCCACAAATGGCTCAAATTTCTCTCCGTCATTCCAGACGGTTGGCTCGTTGACGACGAGCACCTCTGCACAACATTCGCTGATGCTTACCCCTTCGGCCCCTACGTCCACACAAGAAGCAGACACTCATATGACTGACAGACATTCTGAGATACTTCCACCCACCACTTTCGCCTATATTTTTAATCAAGAAGAGTGATTAACCATACCGCCCTGGATCAACGCTCTCAGCACACGTTCATCGACGAAAGCACACAAAACTACTTACTCATCCCACATTGTTAAAATTTCCTAAGTTCTCTTGCATAGGCGGGCAGCCACCACAAACAGGGAATAAGGAATAGATTTTCACCTTATCCTTTTCACGTTCTGAATTTCAACAGGAGTTGGCTGTTTTCGTGTCGCCAAAATTAACAAATTTGCTTCTCTCATCGCGCACAACAATATCAACTCAACAGAACTAGCTTCCCTGGAGGTTGGGCACAGTAGTAACAGCCACACCTCCAGCCTCATCATTATAAGCGACTCTTCATCATCAGAATTCTTAAGTTACGTGGCGGATCCCCTCTTTAGTTTTGTAACTTTTATTTTAGGTTAGGTAAGATTAATGTGGCTTCCACCATGAAGGCTGACACACGTAGGCCGCATAGGACCTTTTTGATACCACGAATTGTAAACCAAAAAGATAAACCGAAAACTTCACAAAATCAACGTAAATTGGGATCTCAAACAACAACGGCACAGAGGCCGTTTTTCATAAAAAATTTTTGTATAAAAACACAAAATAAATCACTAATAGTTTAAGGTACATTGGTGCCCAAAAGCGTACCTTATTTTTGTGCAACTAGGTACATTTTGCAATTCTCAATTTTCCGTCATACCCTTAACATACATTTTTAATTTGACAATGCCGATAAATGAATTTTCATTTAAAAATAAATTTTTAAGTCAACACTTTTATTTGGATTCAACCAAAGTCACAGGAACATATTCATGGTTAAGTAATAAAACTGTTCAGAATGTTCACTTTTATTTCAATCGCTTTATTTTGTATATTCTAAACGTATTTCGACGAATTCAATCCCGCCTTCACCAGGATGACTCCTAATTCTCATGGTTACTTTTATAACATTTACTTATTGTAAAGAATATTAAAGATCCTCAAGCTTAATCTGTATTTCGGTAGATGTACATGTGATTTTTGCTATTCTATTTAAAATTCTGCAAGTATTTATGAATTTTCTTTCAGATCTTGAACTACCTGGTACGCTATTTATTTATGATCATCCATTTTAATCCATTATGTTCATATTTTAAAGCCAAATTTTTTTGTTGCTTCACTTTGTAGCAACGACCAGAATGATGATACTTTGGTTTGCTGTGAGGCTCTGGAAGTGATCCCAAGCGAAGCCAGACTTGCAGATTTGAGTCGTTTCTCTCCAGGCTACACCGAAATCTCTGTTGGAAACGTTAACTTAAGATATACCATTTCGACGCACTCTTTTCAACAAGATGGTGGTAACATAAAGAACCAACACGCAGAGTTTAATCCCACGGATTTGATTTCTGGAATATATGAAGGTATTTGTCATATGTTTAAAAAATTGACAGGACGTCTTACCAAATGAAGAATGAGAGCCAGATTGATTAACATATTAAATAATCTTAAACGCAAGCGCGAACAAAGTTAACAGAAGCGCGGCCGAAGGGGTTCAGGACCACGAAATAAACAGTAAAAAGTTAAAAAAGTATTAAAATAGAAAAAAAATTTTGAAAAAGAAAAACTTTTATTCAATAAATAAAAAGTATATCTCATATTTTGTAGTAACTCATAACAAATATAATATGATTTTGATAAAAACTTTTGCACAAACTGGGAAAAAAAAGTTGCTCCGTGCCTGAAGTCACTGCTTGTTTACGTTTTCATTTGCCTTTTGTCTTTCCGTCCACTTTTTTGTTTTGGTTATGTTCTGATGTCCCACGGTGTATGTTCTTTTATGATGGACATAAAACTCAAAAAGCGAGAAGAGAGAAAATTGCGAAACGCCGCCTCTTAATATCATACTCTTTGTACACTGTCTAAAACAGCTGTCCACATTTTCGAACGATTAAAGGATGAAAATTTTCCGTTAATTTTCCTTTCTCTTCGCGTAGGTGGTGCCAAACTATGGGAATGTACACTCGACCTACTTACTCATTTGCATACAAAATTTTCTTCTGACAAGTGGGAAAAAGAAAATGTTCTTGATCTTGGATGTGGATGTGGATTATTAGGAATATACGCTCTTAAATTCGGATCAACTGTACATTTTCAAGATTTTGTAAGTTCCAAAGTTAATTGTGCCATATACTTTGCGTATGAACTCAACAGCCGGTTTTCACCAAAAAATTTTATCGGAACTTAAATTAAAATTAATTTAAATTTAATTTTTTATTTAAATTGAAATCTAATTATTTTAAGTTTCACCAAGATTTAATTTGACACATGAGAAAAGTGGCAGCACTTGCGAAATCAGCTGATTTATTTAAAATTGAATATGGAGGGAAATGCGCGAACAAAGAATTTTTCGGAAGAGGAAATATAAATTTTACTTAATTTAGTGAAGAGGCAAAAGGGTGTCTTGGAAAATAAAAGAACGGAAAAGTAAGACCTGGTCAAAAAGAAAAGGTATGGGATTTGTCGCGGAGGAGTTCAACGCGTTATGTCCAAGAATGAGCAGATCAGCAATTCTTTGAATTCTTTGCGTCAGCTGTTTTCAACACGAAAACAGAGTTGCTTTTATCATATTTAAATTATATTTAAATGGGCACCAGGCTCATTTAAATGAAAGTTAAATATGAATTAGTTTTGAATGGTGAAACAGAAACTAGAAAATTTTAATTAATTTTCAATTAAATTGATGGGTAAAACCGGCTGTAAATGAAGTAAGAGCAATTTAATCTATTAAGTAAGTTTAATTTAAACTAATTTGACATAGCTGTTTACAAGAATCTTATAGAAAGTGAAGTATAAACGTTAAACGTATCGGACGTGTTATTTTACGCTCTGTCTTTAAAAGTCAAAATTTGTGCAAATATTTCATAATAAATAATAACTTTTGTTAGAAGTTGTTGTTTCATCGTTGCTATATTTATAAATTAATTGTTTTCTTGAATCGACTTTAGTTATATGTTATATTGTGCTAAACTAAATAGTCCAACGAACTAAAAATTGCAAACAAAAAGTTTAATTTAACATACAAACAAACACACATTCGATTAAATGCCGGAGAACACAACAGAAATGTGCGGTGTTTTATCAGCTTCCGAGCAAGCAAATTAAAAAACCACGACGCAATCGCAGAAATCATCTGCTTGCTCTCTGGCTGGTCAACTACCGTCGGCCTCTTGAAAAGCTGCGGTCGGAGAAGTCACTGACTTATCACCTTCTTATTCGCCTAGTGTGAGTTCTAAGAATAAATATTCCTCTCCTAACGGTATCTCTCAACAACTTACTAACATTGAGCAGCGCTTATCATTGCAAATAAAAAAACTCAGCAACAGTTTACTGGAAAGCCTCTGTGGTCTCCGAACTGAAAGACGATCTGGTTATACTCGGTAATCAACTATCCGAGAAAATTCACGCGAAAATAAACGAAGTAGCCGCGAGTCTGACTCTCAAAATTGATGCCGAATTGGCCTCTGCTAAATCTGAACTCAAACGGAATATTGGCTGAAATCGCTGCTGTTTCTGCTAGCCTGGTTGCTAAAGTAGATTCGGAATTACTAAAACTTCAATCTTATGCAGCTGAAACTGAAAATAAATTACAATTCTGAATCTAATTCTGAACTCGCTACCTTGAGGGAAGAGCTGAACAAGCTGGTTCGCCAACAACAATCCGACGCAATCTCTTCTGACGCTATTATTTTTGGTATCCCTGTTATCGAGGGTGAGAGTATAAAATCGACTCTGATTAAAATTTGTCACTCCATTGACTGTATGGTACCGAAAATAAAGCAAATCATTCGCAGCAAGGGAGTTGTTGCAAAATTCTACACACCTTCTGATCGAAATCTTGTATTAAAAGCTTTCGGCGACTATTGCAGGCGGACGAACTATGCTGTCTCTATGAGAGTAGCTGGTTACAACTGTAATAACAACATCTATTTACAAGAAAGCCTGACTCCCGATGCTAAGAAGCTCTTGCAAAGTGCTGTTAAGGCAAAACGCGAGCGAAAATTTTTAATGCGCTTACCTTTGGCGGTGTCGTTCAAGTCAGGGTTAACCGTGGTGACAGGCCAATAGCTATACATTGTGAGAATGATATCGAGGTACTCTGTATGAACATTCGTAGCAGCTGTGACAACAACACTGAAAAATAGTCTCTCTTTTCTCATATCTTTCTTTTTCTCTTTAAAAATGATCGTTTTACTATTATGCTCTTATTATTTAACAGTAGCAGTTTTCTGGTGGTGGCTTTCTGTCTGCTCTTATGTCGGGTAACATCCATGTTGAGGATGGTATTAATGAAAAAGTGCTAATTAACATACTATGTAAACAGCACAGTGGGCTAAAGTTAGTTCATTTTAACGCACGTAGCTTTAATGGTCTAAAGTTGGATGTTGTGAAGTATGTTTTTGAGTACTCCAATGTAGACATAATCTGCGTTAGCGAAACGTGATGGTCCGATGAGTCCCTTGATACTGCTGTTGATATTCCTGGCTACTGCCTGCTTTGCAATGATAGATGCAGTGGCAGAGGAAGAGGTGTCGCCATATACTACAAAAATCAGCTCAACCCTAAGTAAGTAAGCCAGTCGTCGAATGACTGCATTGAATATATATGCATTGAGATTTCGGGAATCAACTCAAATGCTCTTATACTCTATGTATATAATTCTTCCAAGCGCAATAATTTTGATAATTTTTGCAATTCCTTAGCACCCCGTTTTGTTGATTATGACAATGTTATAATCTGCGGTGATTTTAATGTCAATGTTTTAGAAGAAGATGAAATTTCTCTCAGCTTTTTAAATCTTATTTCCACCTATGGATTGAGTATTATGAATACCAGTAACCCCACTCGGTTTGCTAGCAATGCTTCTCCCAGCTTACTTGACATGTTTTTAGGCAGTGATCTATCGTCTGTCTTGGTCCAGGATCAAATCTCATTTGTGTCTGACGACGATCTTATCTTCTGTACCTATGACGACTCTATGATTTCTTTCTATTCCACCTAAAGAATCGTGATGATAGGGTGTTGAGGTTTTTTGTTCAATGTTAATAAACTACAAGTTTCTGAAATAGTTTAGTTTACAAATTCTTTTCGCATATCTGTTTTCATTGTTTTAAAATGACCATATTTTAAAATGAATTTTTCTACTTTCGTTTTTGCTACTTCTGCTGATTCTTTAGATGTCATAGGGAAAGCTTCGACGTATTTGGTTAAATCGCATTGTAGTGTTAAAATATATCTGAAATTATATGATGGGCGTAAGGGTTCTATTGTGTCTATTGATACTACTTCAAAAGGACTAGAAGGGGCTTCAGTGATTATAATTTTCTCTTTAGTATGTACGTTAATTTTATTTTTCTTGCAAATTTTACAATTTGGTATGAATTTCTTTACCATTTTATTGATACCTTTCCAGACATAGCATTGTTTCAACTTGGCTATTGTCCTGTTTACACCGGTGTGACCTCCGAGTAAAGATAAGTGATTTTTTTTAATGAGACGTAACTGATCAGGTTCGTCTTTAATTGGTTCGGGGGTTCGAACAAAATAATATTTATTGGAGTACACAATCCCTTATTTATTTGTTTCTGCAGTGTTTCTTCATATAATGATTTTAACTATTGTTGACTTATAGTTTCAAATACTAGGTCCTTCTTAGAATAGCTTGCTTACTTATGCCATTGCAGTATAATATTGAATTTAGCTTCTCCAAAACTGGTTTTGTGCAGTATGGTTTGTCGCTTGATTCAATAAGAACATCGTTATTAATGATTTCAAAAGTCTGCAGATTTTTACGTTTTTACATTTATTCTCCCCTTGTGTTTGCACAAATTTAAGAATTGGCAAATTTCTTGCATCCGAAATAGATATGCATTCCCACATGTGCGGATGGCTAATCCTCTCTGTGGGGGTAGGTGTTCTATTTGGACGGGACACATTTTAAGTTGTACTTCTAGTTATTGCTGCAATGAATGGTATCAAAGTTTTTAATTCATTAGAATTAACTGGAATTCTAGAAAGTGCATCAGCATTAGTGTTTAATTTTCCTTGTTTATATAGAATCTCAAAATCATATTCCATGAGATCCATTCGAATTCTGGTGAGTTTGAAGAGGGGTTTTTATGTTTAAACAATGAAACTAATGGTCTATGATCTGTTACTATTTTGCAAGTTTTTCCATAGAGCTAAGGTCTGAAGTGATTTATCGCCCAACGAATAGCTAAAAGTTCTTTTTCTATTATTGGTTTATTTAATATACTTGCAGATGCAATTGGAAGATCAGATACTATTGTACCTTGAGAAAGTTCTGCACCAAGTGCATAATTTGAGGCGTCTGTTGTTAAAATGAATTCTTTTTGGAGATTTGGAGAGATATTGTAAGATTGGTGGATTAATTAGTGAGGTTTTTAATATTTGAAATGATTTTTCGCATTCAGGGCTCCAATTAAAAACTACGTTCTTTTTGAGTAAATTATTCAGGGGTTTTTTTCCATTTCTGCAAAGTTTTTTACGAACTTTCTATAATAATTGCAAAAATGCAACGAATCTGCTTACTTCATTTGATTTTGTTGGTCTTGGAAAGTCTTTCACTACCTTGCATTTTTCGGGTCAGTTGTTACGCCAAGATCTGTTATTTTATCACCTAAAAATATTACTTCGTTATTTAGAAAATTACATTTTGAAGCATTTAACTTTAAATTGTATTTTTGTAATCTTTGGAATACTTGTTGAAGATTTGAATTATGCTCAGTTATTGTTTTGCCAAAAGCTATAATGTCGTCTATATATAAAGCATATATTGTCTAAGCCTGAGAGTGCTATTGTCAACATTCTTTGAAAACTGTTTGAAGCTAATTTTAATCCAAATGGAACGGTTTTGAAATGATAATGTCCGTTGTTTGTTGAAAAAGCTGTTAAAGGTCTTTATTGTTTACTGAGCAGAATTGGATGGAACGAATTTGTCATGTCTTATGTGGAGAAATATTTAGCACCTTCTAATTTATCGAGAAGATCTTCCAATCTTGAAATGGTAAATTTATCATCGACTAGTTTTTTGTTTAACTGGCGAAAATCAACTACTAATCGCCATTTCTTTTCTTGTCCTGAGTCTTATTTTGGTACTATTAATAAAAGTGAATTTTAAGGTTTAGTAGAATGTTCAATAATGCCTTTTTTTAGCAGTTCTTGAACCTGTTTATTGATTTCATTTAATTGGCTATGGGGAAAGCGATAATTTTTAATATAAATAGGACTGTAGTTTGTTAATACTAGCTTTTGTTCATAAAAGTTATTTATTGATAATTCTTCATTGTTTAAATAAAATATATTTTGAAATTTATTGCAAAGTGCCGTTATTGACTTGCTAGTGGAATACTCTAAATTCTGTAAATTGAAAAATTTTTCCAACATTAACCATGGCAAATTGAAATCGTTGGTGGACAAACATTTGTGTTCCTTTTATTAGTGAGAAGAACTTCTTTGGGAATTTAATCAAAAATATGATCGATGCCTCTATGTGTAAAAGAAAAGGTAAAATTTTCATAGTTGACCTTACAGGAAATGAACCATCTACAACACTAAATTTGTGCTTTAAAACACTATCCTCTATATTTATAGGCAAAATACATGTCCCTTAAGTCACAATGTCTTTCTTTGAAATTCCTGAAATTGTACATGAGTGGCTACTGTCAATACATACACAAATGTTCATATTTAATTAATGATATATCTGCCCCTGTATCTATTAAAAATGAAAGAATGATATTATTACATTTAATATAAGCATAATTACTATGATCAAAATTAACAGTGAAATTAAAATTTTTCATATAATTCCCCGAGTGACCTATTATGCTACCTGTTCGGTATCAGGGGTACTCAAGTTTCTCTGTTGCTCTGTGCCATTTACAAAAAATGCATTATGCCTTACATTATTTTGCCTTTGGGAGTTGTTCGAATTTTAAGTCGCGCAAGAATTGTTGTTGTTGTGTCTTTGATTTTGGAAATTGTTGTTGTTGTATTGTGCACTTTGCTGATATGCGAGAATCGCGCGTGTTGTCGGTTTCCGTTGCTGTTCTTATTGTTGTAGCTATTCGTGTGAGATTGTTGAAGCGGTTGTTGTAATTGTTGTTGTTTCCTCTGCGATCGTATTGCTGCTGTCTGTTGTGTGTTTGGTTGTTTTGACGATTTGAGTTTGCGAATAATGTTTTGTGTCTGTCTGTCGTTATCGGGTCTCCTATTACCATTTTGCCTCTGATGATTACCCTATGCTGGTTTCTACCGTTGCGCTGTCTGTACATCATGATAGGGCCTTCTTCCGTAGATCTGTTCTTGCGCTATTTGGAGAGCCTCATTAAAAGTGGTGACTCTACTTGCTGCAATTGTTTGTGCTATGTTAGCATTTGTTATGCCTTGCTTTAGCACATTTTGGGCTATTATGTTACATCATTTGATTTGATTACACTACACCACAAATATTGAAAAATTCTCTTATCCTCAACATATTATACATCATTTCTATGTAAAAATTTCCACTGAGTCCAAATATGAAGTTAAATTGTTCAAAAGTAGAACAGTTTTTCAGATATTCCAAAATACCTGTTTTTTCGGTTATAGAAAAAGTTAACCTCACTTTGTATGTCATATCTCCGGAACTTGTTAACTTGTTTTTATTTTTTTGAAACCGAATGAAAGAGAATTAAATTATCTTTTCTATAGTGAAAAAGTTATTTAATTTGCTCAAAAAACAAAAAAGTTATTCTTATTCAAAGTATATAATTTTGTAAATATTATAATTTTTTGCTATTTACCAACTTTCACATAATTTTTTTTTTTACAAAAACGAAATTATCCTGTAAATTTCCACCTTGCAGATCGATAGGTTGGCAGAATAAAGCGAACGCAGTGTTTTAATGTTCCTCGTTGTACGGTTTATTAAAGACTAAAATCACATTGCGAAAGTTAAAGCGCAAAGCGCATAAAGATAAACATATGTGCATACATGGAAATTGTGTGTGTGTGTTCTACAGTAGTAACAGAGACATATTTTGTATTGCATTTCAACACTCCTTCTCAATTCAAGATATATCTCTGTGTTCACATTTCAATGTATTAGATTTCAATTTCATAATTCATTTCATTATTAAAAAGCTAATCAAAAATGCAGATATTTTTACTTAATAAATGCCCATTTCTCTAACAAATTTTTGGTGCTTAATTCTCTGTACATTTTTGGTTAGTATGTCGGCAATCATTTCACTAGTGCCTAAATATTTCAAATCGATTTTGTTAGATTTATAAATTTCACGTATATAGTGATATCTCACGTCTATGTGCTTGCTCCTTGCATGATAAGTTGGATTACGGACGAGGTGCAGTGCGCTCTGGTTGTCGCTGTGAATAGTCATTGGTCCACTCATCTCGAAACCCATATCCTTAAGCAGTTTATGTAGATATTCGGCTTCTTTACCTATAGCTGTTAGGCCCATATATTCTGCTTCGGTGCTGCTTAAGGCAACAACGCCTTGTTTCTGTGATTGCCATGAAAAAACACAGTTGGCT
>CM035807.1:39970368-40046454 GCA_020466095.1 Chlorops oryzae | reverse complement strand
CAAATGAAAACGTAAACAAGCAGTGACTTCAGGCACGGAGCGACGACTTTTTTTTCGAGGGGAGAGTTTCTGTAAGATGTTTTATCAAACTCATATTATATTTGTTATCAGTTACTACAAAATATGAGATATACTTTTTATTTATTGAATAAAAGTTGTCCGTTTCAAAATTTGTTCCTATTTTAAAACTTTTTAAACATATTATTGTTTATTTAGTGTGCCTTGATCCCTTCGGCTGCGCTTCTGTTGACTTTGTGCTTTGCGGACGAAGCGATATGAAAACTTTTTATACGTAGGTGCTTGTGTATTCGAAGATTTTTCGTTGTCATGCCTTTGAAGGTACAATGTGTCAAATACAAGTTCGTACACATATTTTTTTTTTGACATTTTACAATTTTACCATGATGTTCAATTAAATTTCACACAGAACTATTTTTGAATTTATGTTTGAAGTAAAAATGGAAATGGGATTTTATTAGTTATTTGAGAGTAAAGGCCGTAAAACTTGAAAATGCTTTTCTCTAAAATTTACGAAAGGTATTTATGAAAGGTAGAAACTTGTTGTTGCTGACTGCGGTTGGACATAAGAGGCCAAAACAAAGGACTGGAAATGAAAACAAAAGAAATGAAAACGTAAACAAGCAGTGACTTCAGGCACGGAGCGACGACTTTTTTTTTCGAGGGGAGAGTTTCTGTAAGATGATTTTATCAAACTCATATTATATTTGTTATCAGTTACTACAAAATATGAGATTAACTTTTTATTTATTGAATAAAAGTTGTCCGTTTCAAAATTTGTTCCTATTTTAAAACTTTTTAAACAATTATTGTTTATTTAGTGTGCCTTGATCCCTTCGGCTGCGCTTCTGTTGACTTTCGTGCTTTGCGGACGAAGCGATATGAAAACTTTTTATACGTAGGTGCTTGTGTATTCGAAGATTTTATTGTCATGAAACCTTTGAAGGTACAATGTGTCAAATACAAGTTCGTACACATATTCCAGTATTTCCATTTGACATTTTACAATTTTACATGATGTTCAATTAAAATTCACACAAAAATTTTTGAATTTATGTTTGAAGTAAAAATGGAAATGGGATTTTATTAGTTATTTGAGAGTAAAGGCCGTAAAAACTTGAAAATGCTTTTCTCTAAAATTTACGTGTAAAAGTTGGAATTTTCATCACTGTGAAAGGTAGAAACTTGTTGTTGCTGACTGCGGTTGGACATTAAGAGGCAAAACAGGACTCACTGAAAGAAACACATGAGAGTGATAGAGATGTAATGTCGTTCGTCTCTGTCGCTCTCATGTGTTTAATTCCAGTAAGTCGTGTTTTGCCTCTTAATGTAGAACCGTACTAATATGTTGCTGGATGACGATTACGGGTGAGGAATTAAATAAAAATTTGTTTTTATAAGATGTGTTTTTTCTGCCGTTGGCAGAAAGGGGTTAAAAAAGGGTTAACCCTTTACGTTTTTACATGTAAGAATTATGGATAATGGGTAAGTTTCATCACAGAAATTAATATTATATATTAGGGAATGTAAAGACTGATGGCGAAAACGCATAAAAATATTGTTATAATTACGGTTTTTAACGGCCCTACATATTAAAAATAAAAGTCAGAGCTAACCAGTTACTTGTATAACAAATTTCAAAAAAGCATATATTGGCAAACAAGCATATTATAGCCGACCAGACTTCAACATTTCCGTAAATCGCTTTCTGGAAATCACGCTACAAAACCGAACGGCGGCTTCGTTGCGTTGCGAGGGTAGCAACAGATAACAAATTATGCGACCGACTCGAAAATTGAATTTTCAATTTTCAAGCAGCCAAAAATCCGTGAAGCACACAACGTCCAAGTACAAACGTACGCTAAGTGTACACGAACGTATATTCCATGGTTATGCTCTCTTCTTTAATGGCGACATGATGCGGTAGATAATAGTGCATGGGTTTGTCTATTTCTATTGGAGCCGCTACAGCTAACATGTGGCGGAGCGAAATATGTTCGTCTAACACACTACCATACTTAGACTTCAACTCCATTTGTTTACACAATCTCAGTTCGTTCCGAATAAATTGATTCACGGCGCGATTTCGAGATTGTCCTTATTGAATCCCCATATGAGAATTATCCTTCAAAGGTAGATGAACTACATAGCGTCCTGCCGGATTGCGACATATAGTCCTTGAGTAATATTCTTCGCACCATTTATCAGAATCATTTAAGGATCGAGGCTGAGTAGTTTGTTCAATTTAGCAAAACTTTTCAAGTTGTTGTTCCAACGAAACCGCGTTAAAGTATGAAAGTAAGGATTTAGAAGAAGTCAGAAATAAGGACGTATGACGAATAAGGATCCATCCGAAGAAATTGGATCTATGAAAGGTCGGATCAGCTAAACAAAGATGATCAAATTGCTTCATAGATGTCGAACGAGAAACTAGGCAAATTGGAGCTTAGATTCGGAACAACCATTGCAGTGGCATCAATTTCCACTTTTGACTCAACTGGCGATGTGATTAAAAAATTGCACAATTTGTTCCAGTGTGCCGATATAGCTCCATTCCAGTCTGAAATTTGTGCTTGAATGGATTTGGTTGGAAGTCGAAGAAGTTTTAGAAGGCGTTCTGTGACCAGTGTCACTTCTAATCCTGGATCGATCAAAGCGCACAAGAAATATTCGGATCTGCTTTACCGTTTTAGGATTAGGAAACTACGTAATTGCCTTGACCTTTCCAGTATCGGTTATTATTTTTGCATAACCAATTTTGAATCCGAGGTTTTTGATCTCGTGCAGGATTGCAGAATTTCGACTTGGCTACGTTAACAGACATATTCGTTTTGCGTAGGTCACTTCCAATAACAATTTGAGATGTGACTCAAAGCCGTCTGTCAAAACGAGTAAGTCGTCGAGTTAAATGAATACTATATTTCGAAGAGTTGCGGGATAATGCGGTCCATTAACCGGCATAAAGTCTGAGGCGAAATGCAGAGCCCGAAAGGCATTAACTTGTATTTATAGAGTGTCCAATTCGGCATAGTGAAAGCAGTGATTTCGGGAGAAGTCTTTTCGAGCGGAATCTGTCAAAAAGTTTCGTCATGTGTTAGCCAGTAATGAAGCGTGCGGGTGGAATTCGACTTAGGATTCCGTCTATATGTGGCAGCGGATGCGCATATTTTTTGGTCAACTGGTTAATACCTCTGGAGGCAAGACACAAGCGTTGTTTACCTTTTACTTTTACCTTACTTTTGTGTCACTAAGACACAGTTACTGCTTCAAGCGCTGGAAGATACTTCTGTCACGTCAATAGCTACCGTATGGTCGAATTTAACATATGAAAGATTTCCTCCTCTAGAGATATGGGCCAGTGTCGTTGCTTCACCGGTTTGGCGTTAGCCACGTCGATGAAATGCTCGATAATAGAAGTACGACCTAGTCCATCCCTACCGTAACATAGATTCATTTAGAACATGTATTGTACGGTCTACTTCTTGGTATTCTTCTATGTTTAATTCTGCGATAGAGGCTAGTTCACAAGCGCTGTTTCAATGGGTGAAGGATTCCAAATTCTCGCGAAAAAGTCACTCCCAAATAAACGTCTTGTTTTAAATCCGGTACGATTAGTAAGTTTATAGGCTTCGTTTTACCTTTGTACGTATATAGTTTGACAAGAGCTGTTGCCGTGCAATTAGTTCCGCTAGCTGTCTTTATATTACCATTGAAATTTTCACCGGCTTCTCATCTAAAATATCTTCCTGCTGCCTTCCCTCCAAGGCAACTAATAGAAGCGCTAGACTCTTATAAGCTGGTTAAGGTTTTATTAAAAATACGGATGTCAATTAAGAAGAGAACTGTCACTCCGTGTTGGCGATTAAGATTTGCGATGCACTGAGTCGCCTGTCTTGGATTCATCCCTTTTTCAGTTTTTTCACGAGTGACATTTTGCAAAGTAAACATTTTTCCTACTGCCATTATGGTAAAATACAGTTTAATGATTCCTTCAGCATTTTCAAAAGGGATAATGATGGTTCTGGTTTTTCCCGCAGTTATAGCAACTTCCGTATCCGCTTTATTATGTGAATTTCGGAGTTTACTTTTGGTGGATTAAGTTCTGCTGCCGAGAGGAAATAGCGATCCTTGCCGCCCTTCGTCATCTCTTGCATCTGCAAGTAAATGTTCGCGCTTGCGCACTTTTTCGCTCAGATTCGACAAAAGTTTTATATTTAATCGTAGTAGCTCGTAGGGAAGGCCCGACTTTGAATTTGAAATAAGAATACCACCAAACCTACCTCGCTAAGTTCGTTTTCCAAAGCTTCTGCTTAGTCTTCCAAGGCCTTCTGATAGATGGCCAACGGTCCCCTTCCTTTTGAAGGCGTTTATGGATTCTATTCCAAATATGGTAATCCGAATCTGATCTTCGAACTTCTTTAGGAATTCGTTTCGAAACAACTCAATATTAAATTTCGGATTGCGGCTATGAAATTTCCAGTACCAATCCCTTGCTGTGTCGGTGAAAAGCAAATGTAGATTACAACAAAGAAGTCTTTCATCAAACAAAGAAGTCTTGCACCAAATAAATTGCTTTAAGTTAAAGATTGGAGTCGGAACAAAAACTCATTAGCTAACATTCCAGTCATGCTTCCGTCGTATTTTAAATGCCAGCTCTGTATAATGATCGGAGCTTTATTCATGCGGGACGCTTGCGTTGTAATTATTGTACCTGGATCTCCCTAAAGAAAGAGTTTTCTCGAATGTTTTGTTACTCGTCGGTTGAGGATTTTCGACGTCTTCAGTTCGGTTGTATCGGGAGGCATCCAGTGCGGTCATTTAACTTCCCTTTCCGAGCGGGTTTGTTCATTGCTGTGTTGGTGATCTATCCTTTCGATGACAGAGCTGTGACTGTTCCTGTTTTCATGGTAAGAAACCAACGCGGCAAAAAATTTTGGGTGTCGATTCTTGAGAATGTGTCGGGCTTGGCTGCTTTTAACGAGAGAGCATTGGACTTTTCAAGTTCCCCGGATGTCAATTGCTGATCTACGCCTCCTCTCTGAGATTATTCGCCGACTTTTTGGGGCTCCAGAACTAGTAACCCTAAGAGTCAACAATTATACAAGGCAATTATAAATAAAAATAATTCTCTTGACTTTATATCTCCTAAACAGCCAACTTGCTGCCCAACAGATCTCAAAAAAATTCCTGACCTCTCAGATTTCGGAAACACTAAGGGTATTGCAAGATAACTTATTTCAGCAAAAGTTTTAACTGATATTTCGTCGGATCACTCGCCTTTTGTATTCCTTTTACACAATTATCCCAAAGAAGTTGAAATTTTCTGAGCTTAACAAACTCAAGAGCAATGAGCACATCGACGATGCTGTAATAGTTTTTAATTCCAAATCCAACATCAGCTCAATTACATGTGATCCTACACACACATCATAATTATCAAAAAATTACATTCATAAACGATTCGGTTTGCGTGCTTATAGCAGCCATAATTGGAGTCTAAAGGTTGTGGGACTTCAAAATTTGTGTACAGTCCTCACGTTTTAATACTTGTCTTGGTTTTTTTAATATCTTGCACGGTTCTTGAGTTATAGCCCAAAAAGTATGATCACAATGCGAAAATTGGGTTTTTTTCACGTTTTACGCTATAATTCTATAACCGCCTGTGATAATTTTAAAATTGTCGGCTTTTTGGAGTCAAGAGACTTCATACTAACAACAAATAACCGATACCAGATTTGTGTATGTAAAATTTTTTTTTTTTAGCATTTTGTTATTGTCCACCGTCAGATTTATTACCGGCATTGACCTAACTACTAGATGCATTCCCCGATGGGTTTTCCACCAACTGTATGAATTCATTATTAGTCTTCAAATCCATCGCCGTTAACATCCTCGACAGAGTTGCATTGTTGGGACCTGAAATAACATAAGAATTGGTTGGCACTTTATCTATTTTACCTCTTCGTCCCAGATTGAGCATCACATAGTAAGTAACAGGTTGGCTGATAAGCCCCCGGTCTAATAAAGAAAAACACATTTTTTTGTCAAAATTCGTTTTTATTATTCAACATAGTTCCCTTCAAGAGCGATACAACGATTATAACGACCTTCCAATTTTTTGATACCATTTTGGTAGTACTCCTTCGGTTTTGCCTCAAAATAGGCCTCAGTTTCGGCGATCACCTCTTCATTGCAGCCAAATTTTTTCCCTGCGAGCATCCTTTTGAGGTCTGAGAACAAGAAAAAGTCGCTGGGGCCAGATCTGGAGAATACGGTGGGTGGGGAAGCAATTCGAAGCCTAATTCATGAATTTTTTTCCATCGTTCTCAATGACTTGTGGCACGGTGCGTTGTCTTGGTGGAACAACACTTTTTTCTTCTTCATATGGGGCCGTTTTGCCGCGATTTCGACTTCAAACGCTCCAATAACGACATATAATAGTCACTGTTGATGGTTTTTCCCTTCTCAAGATAATCGATAAAAATTATTCCATGCCCATCCCAAAAAACAGAGGCCATTACTTTGCCAGCGGACTTTTGAGTCTTTCCACGCTTCGGAGACGGTTCACCGATCGCTGTCCACTCAGCCGACTGTCGATTGGACTCAGGAGTGTAGTGATAGAGCCATGTTTTCATCCATTGTCACATATCGACGCAAAAACTCGGGTGTATTGCGAGTTAACAGCTGCAAACACCGCTCAGAATCATCAACACGTTGTTGTTTTTGGTCAAATGTGAGCTCGCGCGGCACCCATTTTGCACAGAGCTTTTTCATATCCAAATACTGATGAATGATATGACCAACACGTTCCTTTGATATCTTTAAGGCCTGTGCTATCTCGATCAACTTCATTTTACGGTCATTCAAAATCATTTTGTGAACTTTTTTTATGTTTTCGTCGGTAACCACCTCTTTCGGGCGTCCACTGCGTTCACCGTCCTCCGTGCTCATTTCACCATTTCATTATCAAGCCAAGTTTTTGCTTCCACTGTATTTTTTCCCTTCAGAAAACAGTATTTTATCAAAACACGAAATTCATTTTTTTCCATTTTTTTCACAATAACAAAAGTTGCTTCACAAAAGACGCTCTATCTCACAAACTAATTGACTTACAGACGTCAAATTTTGACACGAATCATTTGAAGGTTGCCACTATATAAAAATAAAATGCATTTAATACTAGCGACGCCATCTATGTGTCAGACCGGGGACTTATCAGCCAACCTGTTAGTATTAATTGAGACTTTCCTTTGACTTCCGCTGTCATCGCCCATCTGTCGGTAATCTTCTTCTACCATTGTTGGTTCGGGGAGATCTGCACGGAAAGCGACCACTAAATGCCACTCCCTTGAGCTTCAGTTGCACCGCCATCATGGTTTCCTCTTCGTTCCATCCGGACGCAGTTACTTAGCTCTGTCGATACGTTGTCCAGTCGTTAGTACTTCCTGTATTGGATCAAAACCATGCAATAGGCCAATCATTTCATGAACTCCATTTGTCGTCCAGCATCGGGGTAGATTCCCATTCTGAACCACTTGTATCCTTTGAATGTTCATGGGCTCCGGGTCTATAAAAATTTTGTCTTGCTCCGTAGCCTCTCTTTATTTTGGTGGCTCTAATTGCCTTGCCGCAAGCTCACACTGCCTCTCCGCAAGATTTCTTCAAGTCGTTGCCAGTCTAGACACAATCTCTTTTAACTCATTAAATTGTGCCTCGCCACCGTCAATCTGGCTCAGTTTGGCTACTTCCATGCCTTGTTTCTCACAATTATCGTTTTGTGGCTGTGCTGCAAACTGAACTAGCAACGCTCCATTTTTTTCGTAATGTCATTGTTGTTGCTGCCGTTTCGCTTGAATCCAATTACAATATTTGATTCTCCAGTATACTTCTCACGGCTCCTGATCAAATTTGAAGATTTTTTTTTGCCTTTTGCGCTTGTGCTGATGCGTCTTTTCGTTGCTACGACAATATTAAACACGTTGGAACTCTCGCTCCGTTGATGTCTCTCGTGTCGTTGGGAGAGCCGATGTCGTTAGAATCGCCACTTCGCTGCTACGCCAGTTTCCAATACGTAAAGACTTTTGTTCTGTTTCTCTTACCCCATTGAGAGAATCACTGTCGTTGATGCGCCTTCTTGTTCCTGCGAGAATACGTTGTCCAATGATGTATGTTTAGGCGTTGAGAGAGCCGTTCTTGTTGCAATCGTCGCTTCCTCGCTATGCTAGTATCAGAATACATATCAGAATACGTTGAGACTCTCGTTTTGGTGTTTCTCACGAACCGTTGAGAGAATCGATGTCATTGTAAGTGTTCAGCCTTTTACTATGTTTACTATGTGAAATTCTTCGCAACTGTAAATTTTCGTAAGAGTGCGACTTTAGTTCCAGTTTCCGAACTTAAAAGGAATAGCCGAGTTTCAAATCATTTATGAATCAACACATACACGAGTTTTACTTTAAAAGATACCTAATAAAGTCACATGCAATATATATTGCTATTGCTTTTATTAAAAAAAAGAAGAGTATAAGCGAAAAAAATATGTATATACATACGTCAGACAGCTCTGAGGAGGTAGAATTGATGTTGGTTGAAGTTCCCAACAATTTCTGAAAAAGTCTGATAATTTTTGGATTTGTTATTATTGTATTGGTTATTTATTTTTGGCAATAGATATCGGTAAGACTCTCGCTATGCACCTCATATAAAGCCCAGTTTGCTTGATTTGTTCTGTTTTTCCTACTTACTATATCTTATGTACTGAATAATGATAAACTTCCCTTATCAGGTGTTTCTGATCAATACATGCTATATTTCACGTATGATCTGCCGCTGAACAGTGACACTCAAAACATTTATATTTCTTTCCAGGGTCTTAAGCGTATAAGCACCTACTGTATCAAGTTGGCATTAATTTTCCGATTTACATCTGTTTAGGTTTTGCGTTTACCAGTGATAAGATTGAACACTTAGCTGGGTTGATAACTTCCTGATTTGAAAATAAAATTGTTGTTAAAAATTGGAATAAAATCGGCTGTCACCAACTCCAAGGAATAAAAAATCAGGTCTGAAAGGGTTAAGGTTTTTTGCAAAAGCGCCATGCCACGTTATAGCTGCGACCAGAAGTCTGCAATCTCTTCTAAATAGGGACAGCAGAAGTTCGAACAATTTTCTACACAAAGCAGGCAACATTTCCTTAGAAAACCTACATAGACATCCTCCTGCATTCGATGAAAATAAGTATGTACAAGAAAACCATTTCGCAACAGGGCGTTACTCATTGTTTAATTAAAAAAAAAAATAAGGGACCAAACGTATTTCGGTTTTTTTTTTTTTTAGTACTAAATCAGTGCTTGCCAGCGTAATACTCTTTCATACAAAGCTGAGTATTGCGGCTTTGTTGTTTCTTTGTTGTTGTTTCTCGCACACAGCGTCTGTGTTAGCGAGAGAATTCAATCAGTTTGGCAGCGGCAATGAACGAAGCCTCTTAAGCACACATACATGTGAAGAATGAGAGAAATTGTGCTAGTGGTCGTGCTGACAAGCACTGTACTAAATGCAAAATAGAAACAGTTTTTTGACAAGTAGCGACTGTCGGTAGCGACTGTCACACATCATCGTCGACGACTATCGAAACGACAACCCTAATCGATCCGATTATTAAATTTGATAAAGCTGTTACAAGTCTTGCTAATCAACAATAAATCAAGGTGTGTAGATAAGGTTAATCGATGGATTATCAAGGCTTGTTATGTCCTTCGAAAATTGCGGCATACATCAACATCAGAGTTCGCCACCACTAGAGGCACAATTGGATTGCATGCATCTGTAATGGAACAAAAAACACAAAATTAAAAATACCAGAAGAAAATCGATCCACATAAACCCTACCTCGCCAAAATTCTGTTCTCCAGGCACTCTAGCTGCTCAAAAACTTAACAAACAGAAGAAAAATGTTTAAAAATAACATTTAGGAAACGCCACACATTCCACTCATGCGAATTGCGAGATCGCAATGATTTCGAAGAGCGATTGCTCGCGCATTTTATTCTTTTTCGTTTTTCGCTCACGGTTTCTATATGTGTGCAATGCTGTTCTGCTTTGCGATTATTTACTCCTAATGCTTACCATTTGCGCAGCTATGACGATGTTACTCAGAAAAAATTCATACATAACTCACCGAGATGAAAATGAGCCATTGGGCAAAGCGAAAACGAAACAGATGGTCACGGGGCTTCATTTGTTACACCAACTATGTAAGCCTTCATACTATAGTCTTTATGCATAATTCTTCTTAGAGAAGTGCGGGAAATGTTTGGTGCCTGAGAACGATAACAATGCATTTGCACAAACTCCCTTCACAAATTGACGCACAAACTGAACTGAAGGCCGATCTTAGTTCGAAAACTTTCAACGTACTTTTTTTCTATCTTGTGTTAAAGACCTAATAAAGCATTGTTCAAACAAAATTGATACACAATTAAATGACTCCTGACGCTTTTTTGATGAAGACGCCCGGTTAATTTTAACATATGTTTTTGATAAAGCTTTTACAGCTACTCCGTGAAAATTTGAATATAGTACGTGCAAGTTCAAAAGTTTTACAGGCAATGGAAAAATCAAATCGCGAAAAGGTTCTGCACAACTTTCTAGAAAATACACAACTTTCTGGTTCAGCTATCGCCAAACAATTGAAGATGCCAAAGAGCACCGTATGTCGTGTGATTAAAAACTACAAAGAACGGTTAACTGTGAATCGCAAGCAACAACTGAGCAAAAAAACAGGATTCAGGGACATTCAGCTCAAATTTAAGCTGCTGAGGTCATTCAAAAGTAATCCTGGACTATCAGATAGAGATAAGGCAAACAAATTTAATGCCACGACCAGTACGACAAGACGGATTCGTTTAAGCGCAGGCTTAAAAAGATATCGTGCAATTAAATGCCCTAAAAGGTCTGATAAACAAAACTTTGATGCCAAAAAACGTGTTCGTTTGCTTAACAACCAGGTTTTGACCAAATTCAATGGTTGCATTGTAATGGATGACGAGACATTCGTAAAACGGACTTCAGGCAGTTACCAGGGCCAAAGTTGTACATCGCTCCAATTTGTGGAAATGTCGCTCCAAAATATAAGTACATTAAACTCGACGAGTTTGGCAGGAAAGCGTTGGTTTGGCAAGCAATTTTCAGTTGCGCCCTTAAAAGTCGTTCATTCGTTACATTTTCCACTTTGTCCACTGATATTTATATAAAGGGGTGTCTGCAAAAACGTTAATTGCCCATTATTCTTCACCACCGGACTCCAGTAAAATTTGGGCGGATTTAGCTACTAATAATTACTCCAATGCTGGCATCGCTTGGTATCAAATGAATAGAGTTGAAGTTTTACCGAAACATATGAATCCACCAAATTGCCCACAGTTGCGTCCAATTGAAAAATACTGGGCAATTGTTAAGCAAAAACTAGAGAAATATGGAGAAGTGAGCAAAAATAATCATTCCGTTTTATCTAAGTGGAATAAATATGCGTCTCAAGTAGCCAAAAAACAAGTGCAAGTCTTAATGCCATCTATCAAAAGTGTTGTGAGTTATGCTCAACCATTTCCCATTACCTGTCCTCTCTTTCCTCCGCCACTGTACATTGAAAACCAACAGTGGAATTGCGCAAGTAAATAACAACAACAAAGAACAAGCACTAACGCAATAACCAAGAAATGATCGAGTAAACAGAATTGCCACGAGTGAATACTAAAGCACCAGTCGCGGTAATATGCAACTCAACTTTACTATGTAGGTCGAATGTTCTGAGGTAATATCGGGAACGAACCTACGACAACATTTAAGCGACCGAAGAAAGTGCATGAAGTCAAAGGTTCGCTGAGAAAGCACCAGATCAGCATTATGTTTCTATAAAAGAGGAGCTTGAATCCATAGAAAGGCAGATCGATCTTTACGTTATTTACGAAGACATCTCAGCTCTATCGCACGTACTTACCAAGAAGCCACGACGATTGGAGTTAAATAGTAAGTATAGGGAAGTTTTCGAGTATTTAAAAGGAGCTAGGATACATAAGAAACCTTGTTAGACATAAGGATTGATATTTATTAAATAAAAGGATTGCAAACTGACAATCTCATCTTTTATTTAAAGGAATACGGGATTGTATGACGTGCCTACCTATCAAAGTGCCACGGCGTCAAAACCCAATACTGCGAGAGCCCGATGCGAGAGGCCTAGACGTCGCGCAACTTTTTTGCGTAACGCATTTCAACCTCCAATGAAATTTCTGCGTCGCGAAGATGATAGCATAATTTCACTTCAAGTAATGCAATATTTGAATTATCACTTAAGGCATTGTTATTTTTGGTTTCATAGTTGTAACGAGTATCCAATAGCGAGTACTCAAAAAATATCTACATCATTAGTTGTCAAACTGCCTCGTAACGAGAAATATTAAATTTTTCGAACTTTTCTCGCTTTGATGTCCTTGGAGCTTGAGCCTTACGATTGAATGTATTGAGATATTTTATATGTATATGTTTCGAAAGCTCAATGTTTCTAGTTTCCAAAACTGTATAGCAATTGAAAATCGACGAAAATTGACGGAGTGACAATCGTTTAAGTGCGCGGAGTACGGGAAAAACGGTTTTTTAACCATAACTTGAAAATTTGGGGGTGTTAGACAATTTTGAAACACATTTTCATGATGTACTCATCAAGACCTACAACGTATGCTAGGTCACTTGAAAAGTGAAAAATCACTGTAGCACTGTGTAATATGACCAAAAATTTGTCTAATTTTTTTTGATTTTATAAAAATAACATATTTTGCTGAAAAATAAAATGAGTTCTTATGAAAAACATTTGATTAACACTTATATTATATTTGAGCGTCTCGCTTTTCAGCTTAAGTTTTAATACATCCCAATTTTTTTTCGAGCGTATGGCGTTCCATTTCCATAATGCAAAGGGTAAAACTCAAATTCAAAGTATTCGGTAGTTCAAATGCAAAACATAAGATGGCCTACCCGGTATGTGAAGAGTAAGAACCACATAGCACTATAGGTCTAACTCAGTGGCGTAACTTCACCTTGCGGGGCCCGTGAGATTTTTTTTCGGGGGCCCCTTCTATCCATGGCAAATTAAAAACAGAGCCAAAGATATATTATAAGGTTTATTTTAAATAAAAACTCGTATTAAATAGGTAAGAATACATCTATAATCTAATTGTATGGAAGCCCGTTCATAAATGGTCGAATTTGATTTGAATTATGTGGGGGGAAAATTAGTGCGATATTTTAAAATATCTTTCGTTTGACACAGTGCGTGGGGCCCCCTGGGTTAGGGGCCCGGGACATTGTCACGCCTAAGACCCCCAAAAGTTACGCCACTGGTGTAACTGTCGACGTCGAAAAGCCTCTGCCGCTAATAAGAAATTCACCATTAGGCAGCTATAGGAAATTCAACTCTTTCGAGAAATTCACTAAAAAGCTACCAACAACAATACTGGTAAACACAAAGTGGCACTATGATGCCACTTGCATGAAAACTATCAAAGAATCTTGGCGATGGCTCGGTTAATATATAGCTTTAACAGTTCAAAATTTAATGGACGAAGGTTTTCATTTTATAATAAATTGACAACAATTTGAGCCAAGGCTACGAATTTGATTGTACATAGTATGTTGTATTGTAACTAAAGCAGTGTGATTAAAAAAGTTATATGGACAGTGAAGGACTAAGTAAACAACTTCTATTACTCCTTTTATTGAGTTTACTTGGAAATTTGCAGGATTTTCAAGTTTTTCACAGCATGTTATTAGTTTGGAAGATACTTTTTATATAGTACACTGAAATATATCCCATAATTAAAAACAAAAGTGGCAATGCAAAAACACTTCATTGCAATAGCGCAGAGCTAAAGATTTCGCTGCCTTAGCATGGTTTCCTTTTTGTCATGCTATATGTCTATGTCTATGTAGCTCTAACACATTGCAGGTATTAGGAAGAAGATGAGTTATATGTAGTGGCCGCAGAGACGATGCTTTACAGTAGCTCAAATTATAAGCAAAGCTTTAAGTGCAAAAATATGCTTACGAAGTATCAAACGCATTTACAGTCTTAATGCTCCTTGTCAACGGTTTGTTTCTGTGACCACCGCTCTTAGCATTTTGTTTAAAGAATACTATGTAAACAGTAGAAGTAAGTGCTAGGTGTCAAAGACAATTTCCTCTCTTTAATTAAGTAAACTTTAGGTCTTCGACATATATGAAATAAAGAGTGACTCCAGTTGCCGTCTGAACACAGCTCAATCCGGTTGTTTCTTTTATTCAGCCTTACACAAATTGAGTCCTTTTCAAACTTATCACATGGCGATCGTGGCATTGACCCTAAACGAACTTTGGAAAAAAATTAAAAAAAAAAAACCTGAAAAAGTGACGAACTTAAACGAAAATAAATTGTGAAAATCAAAATCAAATAAGAAATAAAAACGAAAAACAGTTTAAATTTCACTTTTAAAAAAATTCAAAGCCAAAATTCTGTTTTGTGATATTATTTTCACATGAGAACAAACTCCTGTAATATTTCAAATAATTAAAGAGCCAAGAGTAGGATTCAATTACTGATACTTTATTTAGTTGAGGACCGTATTCAGTTTTTTGCCAGAATCGGACGTCCTCAACTTTTGATGATTGAAATTGTTCTCCCCGGCCTTAAACATTCTAAGCTCTTATATACTAATCCAAAAGAAGGGAAAGTGCTTTGCATTGCCAAAAGTTGTTTATGCATGATAAGCTATTGATTCGCGGATAGCTTTGATCGCATAATTGCTTACGCAAAATATTGACCAACGATCGAGCTTCGATCGCGAGATTGTTTATATGTAATATTGACCAACGATCGAGCTTCGATCGCATAATTGTTTATATGTTACATTGACCAGCGATCGAGCTTCGATCGCATAATTGTTTATGCGAAGGGTTATTGCCAAATTTGCAAGAATACCATCTCTACGTTTGGTTGACGTGTATTGTGTTATCAGCAACACAAGTTTGTTGCGCTTTTGCTTACGCAGCTTATGCTCAGTTAGAATGGCACAAGGCCGATCTTGTGATCCATATATTATAATCATGCAACACTCCTCCTCTTAAAAAAGACGGGTGCGCGCTGCAACAAGTGAACTTGAAATTTCCAATGTATTACACAGTTCCAGTTTGATCAACGCTCAATATTCCCGATATGTCCTCACCCTCATGGCTAACACAACTATCGGTACTAGGAACAGGAGCACCAACAACAGCAACACCATGCAGCTGCCCTGAGCTAAGTGTTTCTTTTTATTAAAGTTTCTAAATATGTAATACAATACTATCCTATTTTCCATAAGTTTTTATAATATTTTTCAATTAAAATTTTTTCCCTTCTTAAAAAAAAAACAATTATTACTGATATTTTTTTTCATTAATCTAGATTTTATAAATATATTTTAATATTTGTCCAAAATTCAATCCACAAAAAATTGGTATAAAATAAAGTCTATTACTTATAATTGTAAAATTATAAATGCCATTTTTTTTTGTTTCTTCCCTTTTATTGCGGGCATTCCATTTTGAATTTCAAATTAATTAAATGTCGGAAAATTTACATAAGAGGAGATGCTTTCTATAAAGTTACAAAAAGAATTTTAAGAGAACAGTTATCAACTAATCCAGAAAAATTAAATGAATATAAAGAGGACTTAATAGAAACGTACAATCAGTATATAAAGCTAGCCTGGAATTTGTTTAGTGAATCAGACAAAAAAGATACAGAAAAAATCATAAGCCAGGTGAGCAGATGCAGAAACAGATGCCTCAGATGTGTGGGTAGATTGGACTTGAATTGTGAAAGTCTTGTTAACTCTTTTGACAAAATTTGTATGACTGAGGAGTCGAACCCGTTAGACATATCAGCAGGAATAGTGGAACAAATAAATACAGCAAATATGCCCACTAGCGTAGCGGATTTTGTGGGTTTAACCGCTAGAACCTTGCCAGATTTCGATGGTTACCTTGATAATTTGAGCAGTTTTATAGACGCACTTGAACTCTTGGAATTGGTTAAGGAAGTTCATGAAGATGTCTTTATCAGCATCAGCTGAATTAGCATCAAAATATGCCAGCAAATCGGGCATAAAAGCACTAACTCAAAACGCTTCCCATGAAAGAGTAAAACTAATCATGGAAAGCGGACAATTTTCAGATATGAATTCTGCCGTGACCAAATTTGTAAACGCAAAGATGAGTACTGGCG
Organism: Chlorops oryzae; assembly: GCA_020466095.1. Lineage (NCBI taxonomy): Eukaryota > Metazoa > Arthropoda > Insecta > Diptera > Chloropidae > Chlorops > Chlorops oryzae. Next base: position 40,030,142 of record CM035807.1, on the reverse strand, counting down.
CAACCGGCTCTAATGTTATGTTCTACAGAGGAAGAAATAATAACAAATATCGTGGGCGTGGCCGTGGGAAAATGTATCCACCAGGTAACAACAATTACAATGGAGGCCAAAGACCGCAAAATAATTTCTATAACAGTAATCGTTTTGGTAGAGGTAGACAAAATAATTACCAGAATAACAGTAGGTTCAACACACCCAGACCAAACGATTCAAATGGTTCAAATACACGCCAAGTACGAGTCCCAACGGAAAACGCGACAACCTCCCAGTAAAGGGGAATGCTGGGAGGCCCCAAATGGAATACGAAGAAAGTAAAGAAAGCCTCCATCAAAAATACTTTACAACAAATAAAATGTTTCACTTAAATTTAAATCTGAATAATTATGCCAAAATAAAAACGAATTTGAATGATGAATATATTACATTCCTTGTCGATACAGGCGCTGATATTTCTTTGATCAAAGCAAATAAGGTACATCCAGATGTGCCAATTCAAAATTATTACACTACAAATAACATATAACTGGAATAGGTTCTGGAATGATAAAATCACTTGGAAAAGTTGAAGCGGATCTTAACGTAAAAAATTTTCTGATACCACATGAGTTCCATTTGGTCGATAAAAACTTTCCTATTCCATGCGATGGAATAGTCGGACTTGATTTCATTAAGAGATATAGATGCTTACTAGAATATCAAGGTAGGAAAGAAGAGGATTACCTCACAATAAGGCCAGATAACATTGATCAGCATATAACCGTGAAGCTTTCCAATTCGCTATCACCCAACCTCTTGGCATTGCCAGCTCGCTCAGAGGTTATCAGGCAAATATCTGTTGATCTAAAAGAAGAATTTGCACTGATACCTTCCCAAATAACAGCAGAGGGAATATTCGTAGCCAATACTATTATTTCAAAAAACAGTCCTTTTGTCCGTATAATGAACACAACCAATGAAAATCAATATCTTACAAGCCCATGCATTATATCGGAAAATTTATCAAATTACGAAACTGCTAACCATTGCGACAATAGTTCCCAAAAAACGAAATTTTAGAAAAACTAAAGCGAGATTTTCCAAAATTAGTACAGGATAATTTAACAAAGTTATGTACAGACATTTTTATAGACATTTTCGCGCTGGAAACAGACAAAATAACAGCCAATAACTTCTGCAATCAAAAGTTTAAACTATCAGACAACACCCCAGTTTACATTAAAAATTATAGAGCACCCCACTCACAAAAGCCGGAAATAAACAGACAGGTAGAAAAACTTAAAAAAGGTGGCATTATTGAGCCCTACATATCAGAATACAACAGCCCAATTTTACTTGTGCCAAAAAAGTCTCTCCCTAATAGCAACGAAAAACGTTGGCGTCTAGTCGTGGACTAACGTCAAGTCAATAAAAAATTATAAGCAGATAAATACCCCTTGCCTCGAATGGAGGATATTTTGGACCAGCTAGGAAGAGCAAGATAATTTTGCTGTCTTGATCTTGTGTCGGGTTTCCACCAAATCGAATTGGATGAGAAATCTCGCGATATTACTTCCTTCTCTACAAATGGAGGATCGTTTCGTTTTACTAGACTCCCATATGGCCTAAAGGTGACGCCGAAATCGTGCCAAAGAATGATGGCGCTTGCTTTTTCCGGATTAGAAACATATAATTATTTCATCTACATGGATGACTTGATTGTGACGGGATGTTCAGAGAACCACATGATGAAAAACCTTCGTAAAGTTTTCGAAACTTGTAGAAAAACAAATCTCAAATTATACCCGGATAAGTGTACCTTCATCAACCCTGAAGTAACTTGTCTGGGCCACAAATGCACTAAAGACGGTATCTTACCTGACCCGAATAAATTCAGGATAATACAGAACTATACAAAGCCAGCTAATTCTGATGAGACACGAATATTTGTGGCATTTTGTAACTATTATAGAGGTTTCATACTCAAATTTTCTTTCCATTATTTGCACTTGTCACGCTTAACTCGCAAAAATTTTAAGTTCATATGGACCACTGAGTGCGAAACTGCATTCAATTACATCAGAAATTCTCTTTTAAATCCAAAAATACTCAAATACCCGGATTTCGAAAAAACATTTCGCATCACTACAGATGCCAGTAAACTAGCATAATGGAATTCAAATGCCTATAGCCTATGCTTCCAGAGCATTACCTAAGGGCGAGTCAAATAAAGCTCCAATAGAACAAGAAGTCATTGCTATACAATAGGCTATAAATTATTTCCGCCCATACGTACACGGTAGGAAATTTTTGGTCAAAACCAACCACAAACCGTTGACCTATCTATATTCACTCAAAAAACCCTCATCTAGGCTTAAACGCATATGCCTTGATTTGGAAGAATTCGATTTTACCATAGAGCATATAAAGGGAAAGGAAAATGTAGGAGCAGATGCCTCATCTAGAATTGAATTTAAAGACACAGCCGAAATAACATATGCGGTTAACAAAGTTACTACTAGATCTAGGACAAAAAGCGTCAATTCGAACCTTTCCAAAAATAAAAATGAAAGCAAAGTCCAAGACAAAATTACGGATGAAATTGACTGCTTTGAAACACTAAATCCTGAAGAAATAGCAAAGTTTATAAATTTAAGGTTCGAGCTATTCCTAAATTGTCCTAGAGCAATTTCTAAACAATTAAGAAAGCTAAAGTCGGTCAAGCCCGACTTTAAAATACCCAGCGTGCCGACATTATGAGCGCACTATGTTTTGCTTCTCTATTTGTGGGCGTGGCAGTGGGAGGGCAACATAAAATATTTCCCTACACCTTTCATTCGCCTTGGTGCACCCATGTTGCGAATTTGAAGCTTCTACGCCTTTTACTTCGGAAGTTACGAAAACCTTCATTTGTGGGCGTGGCAGTGGGCGGGCAACATAAAATTTTTTCCTACACCTTTCATTCGCCTTGGTGAACCTATGTTGCGAATTTGAAGCTTCTACGCCTTTTACTTCGGAAGTTACGAAAAATCTTCATTTGTGGGCGGGCCACAAACAATTTTTCCTACACCTTTCATTCGCCTTGGTGAACCTTTGTTGCGAATGCTTCTACGCCTTTTACTTCGAAAGTTACGAAAATTCTCTATTTGTGGGCGTGGCAGTGGGCGGGCCATATAAATTTTTTTCCTACACCTTGCATTTGCCTTGGTGAACCTATGTTGCGAATTTGAAGCTTCTACGCCTTTTACTTCACAAGTTACGATAAGCCCTTATTTGTGGGCTTATTTGTGGGCGTGGCTCACGGAGCGCGGCGTCCATTTTTTTCCAGGATATTTCCCTTTTCGAAGTTTACCAGTACACCAAATATCAATGGAATGTGTTGAGTGGTTCGCAAGTTACAAGCATTTTACTGAAAACACAATAAATTCATTTGTGGGCGTGGAAGTGGGCGGATGTCTCCCATTTTAACTTAGGATCATACTCGGACCCCGATATACATGTGTGCCAAATTTCGACTTAATTGGTTCAGCCGTTCCGGAGGAGATCCGACCACGGACGGACGGACAGACGGACTGACGGACAGACGGACATGTCTAAGTCGATTCAGTTTTTGATCCTGATCAAGAATATATATTAGGTGTAGTAAAAAGAAATCCAATAGATGGCGTTATTTATCTGCATCTCGCGTTGTATAAGTCCGATCGTGTTCCGCTAGGGGGCATTAAAAAGATGACAGTTCCTACTAAAAAAGCTTTTTTGACACTTTTTTGATTGATTGATTCAGTTTTGTTTGAGAGCTTGTCAAGATGGACATCAGCAAAGAGAAAATTCGCTACATTTTACAGTTTTTCTTCGATAAGGGAGAAAACGCAAGCCAGGCGGCTGAAAATGTGAATAGCGCTTTATGGACCTGATACTGTAACAGCCAATCATGCGCAATTTTGGTTTCGTCGATTCCGTTCCGGTAACTTCGATGTCTAGGATGCACCACGCACTGGAAGGCCAATTGTCGAAAATGTCGATAAAATCATGGAAATTATCGAGTCCGACCGTCATGTTAGCACTGTTTCGATTGCAAAAGAGCTAAAGATTGCACAAAAAACCGTTTGGAACCATTTGAATAAGGCTGGATACACAAAGAAGCTCGATGTATGGGTGCCACACGAGTTAACGCAAAAAAACCTCATAGACCGAATTTCCATCTGCGAATCGCTGCTGAACCGCAACAAAATCGACCCATTTCTGAAGTGGTTGGTGACTGGTGATGAAAAGTGGGTCACTTACGACAACGTCAAGCAAAAACGGTCGTGGTCGAAACACGGTGAACCGGCGGAAACGGTGGCCAAGCCAGGATTGACGGCCAGGAAGGTTTTGCTGTGTGTTTGGTGGGATTGGCAGGGAATTATCTACTATGAGCTGCTCCCATACGGCAAAACTCTTAACTCGGAACTCTACTGTCAACAATTGGACCGTCTGAAGGAAGCAATCGCCCATAAGCGGCCAGCTTTGGCCAATAGGAGAGGAATTGTGTTCCATCAGGACAACGCCAGGCCACACACATCGATAGTGACTCGCCAAAAGCTCCGGCAGTTTGGTTGGGAGGTTCTTCTGCATCCACCTTATAGTCCGGACCTGGCACTAAGTGATTACCATCTGTTCCTGTCCATGGCGAACAATTTTGCTGGTGAAACATTCGCTTCAAGAGAGGCTTCTGAAATTCGACTGTCTCAATTTTTTGCTAATAGGAACGAGGGCTTCTATGAGAGAGGCATAATGAAATTACCTTTAAAATGGCAACAAGTTATCGAACAAAACGGCGCATATTTGACCTAAATCGGGTCATTCTAACTATCTTAAATAAAGCCCTCAATTTAATGCAAAAATATTTCTTTTTACTACACCTAATATTTGTCTATATCTCCGGAGCTTAATTCTCCCTGTTTCAAGATTCGCACAAAACTAATATACCCCGCTTACGCTGGGTATAAAAAGGAAAGAAAATTATTCAAAAAATGAACATAGATGAATATATCGTTAATGGGAAGGTTAACTTAGGTAAACTATTCCCAGAGCTTCAAAAATTGGCCGACGATGCAAAAGTTAAACATCTACGCATTAGTGCAAATTATGATGTATTTACACACATAAGCATTGATGAATTTAAAACGCGCGTAAATAAAGTACTGAAGGGCCCTAATTCAAGTATAAAATCGCGATTACTTCTCGAATAATCTATATAAACGAAGAAGAAGAAATAGTAAAGCTGCTCGAAAAATTACATTTGGATCACATACATGGAGGTCATGCAGGAACACCAAGAATGTTAAAAAAACTGAGAAAGTTCAACTTTTGGAAGAATATGTCAAAGCAAGTTAGAAATTTTGTAAAACATTGCGATGATTGTAAAAGGAGTTAATCCCAAGTAAAACCTAGGGAGCCTCTGGTTATAACCAATACACCCACAAAAGCGTTTGACTGCGTTTTAATAGATACTGTAGGACCTCTCCCAAGGCCAATAAATGATAATGAATATGCTCTCACAATGATATGCGACTTAACCAAATACTTGGTAATTGCGCCATTGAAGAGCAAACATGCTAAAAGCGTAGCCTGATGTATATTTGATAATTTTGTTTTGGTCTATTGACCAATGAAAACATTGTTGACGGATATGGGTACTGAGTTGAATAACGAGTTGATAACAGGTTGGCTGATAAGTCCCCGGTCTGACACATAGATGGCGTCGCTAGTATTAAATGCATATTATTTTTATATAGTGGCAACCTTCAAATGATTCGTGTCAAAATTTGACGTCTGTAAGTCAATTAGTTTGTGAGATAGAGCGAAAAAAATGGAAAAAAAAGAATTTAGTTTTTTGATAAAATACTGTTTTCTGAAGGGAAAAAATACAGTGGAAGCAAAAACTTGGCTTGATAATGAGTTTTCGGACTCTGCCCCAGGAAAATCAACAATAATTGATTGGTATGCAAAATTCAAGCGTGGTGAAATGAGCACGGAGGACGGTGAACGCAGTGGACGCCCGAAAGAGGTGGTTACCGACGAAAACATCAAAAAAATTCACAAAATGATTTTGTATGACCGTAAAATGAAGTTGATCGAGATAGCAGAGGCCTTAAAGATATCAAAGGAACGTGTTGGTCATATCATTCATCAATATTTGGATATGAAAAAGCTCTGTGCAAAATGGGTGCCGCGCGAGCTCACATTTGACCAAAAACAACAACGTGTTGATGATTCTGAGCGGTGTTTGCAGCTGTTAAACTCGCAATACACCCGAGTTTTTGCGTCGATATGTGACAATGGATGAAACATGGCTCTATCACTACACTCCTGATCCAATCGACAGTCGGCTGAGTGGACAGCGATCGGTGAACCGTCTCCGAAGCGTGGAAAGACTTAAAAGTCCGCTGGCAAAGTAATGGCCTCTGTTTTTTGGGATGGGCATGGAATAATTTCTATCGATTATCTTGAGAAGGGAAAAACCATCAACAGTGACTATTATATGTCGTTATTGGAGCGTTTGAAGGTCGAAATCGCGGCAAAATGGCCCCATATGAAGAAGCAAAAAGTGTTGTTCCACCAAGACAACGCACCGTGCCACAAGTCATTGAGAACGATGGCAAAAATTCATGAATTAGGCTTCGAATTGCTTCCCCACCCACCGTATTCTCCAGATCTGGCCCCCAGCGACTTTTTCTTGTTCTCAGACCTCAAAAGGATGCTCGCAGGGAAAAAATTTGGCTGCAATGAAGAGGTGATCGCCGAAACCGAGGCCTATTTTGAGGCAAAACCGAAGGAGTACTACCAAAATGGTATCAAAAATTGGAAGGTCGTTATAATCGTTGTATCGCTCTTGAAGGGAACTATGTTGAATAATAAAAACGAATTTCGGCAAAAAAATGTGTTTATCTTTGTTAGACCGGGGACTTATCAGCCAACCTGTTAAAGGAGTTGTGTGCGTTGTTGCAGATTGAATTTAAAACATTAACACCGCACCACCACCAAACACTTGGTTATGTAGAAAGATCCCATCGTACACTCAACGAGTACATGAGATCGTATATGTCAGATAAACATGATTGGGCTTGTTATAATGTAGCACCGTCTACAACACATGGATATTGCCCATTCAAATTGGTTTACGGCAAAACGCCACCAGAATTAGATATTCTCTCTCAAAACAAAGTAGATCCATGCTATAACGTAGAGGAATACGCTAAAGAGGCATAACGGCACATAAGCATGCAAACGAGGTTCTTAAGAAAAGGAAATTGAACCAAAAACGCTCTTATGATTGTTACGCAAATACAAAAAATATTCAAGTGAATGATAATGTTTACATAGACAACCCTACTGGGCATAAATTAGAAAGCCTATACAAAGTACCATATAAAGTAGTAGAAATAGATAGTAATAATAATTGTTCAATACAAATAGAACAGAATAAAATAGTGAAAGTCCACAAGGACAGGCTTCGTTTAGGCTAAAATAGTTGGAGGAGTGGTTACATTTACACCTCGTTGAACTCACTTAATATTTTACTTTATATGCATCAATAAATTGTAATTAAGCTCCAAATTCGTTAAAAATAAAAATTAAAATTAATAAAAAAATTTAAAATATATATATGTATATGTTTACATACACAAAGAAAATGGAATTTATAATTAAACTTTTTCTTTTAAAACGTAAATAGGGCTACAACTTCAGATACCTTTTATTGATTAATTAATAATATTAATTTAATTTCGAAAAGGGGAAGGTGTAGTGGCCGCAGAGACGATGCTTTACAGTAGCTCAAATTATAAGCAAAGCTTTAAGTGCAAAAATATGCTGACGAAGTATCAAACGCATTTACAGTCTTAATGCTCCTTGTCAACGGTTCGTTTCTGTGACCACCGCTCTTAGCATTTTGTTTAAAGAATACTATGTAAACAGTAGAAGTAAGTGCTAGGTGTCAAAGACAATTTCCTCTCTTTAATTAAGTAAACTTTAAGTCTTCGACATATATGAAATAAAGAGTGACTCCAGTTGCCGTCTGAACACAGCTCAATCCGATTGTTTCTTTTATTCAGCCTTACACAAATTGAGTCCTTTTTAAACTTATCACATAGGCTTTTAGTGATACAATAGAGTACGGATAAATGCATCACGTTTTTTGCTCGAATTCTTGTGCACTTGTGCGTTCTTTGCATTAATACGTGCATGTTTTCATGGGAAATCATAAAAAAGGCTTCAAAGCACCTTGCACTTATGAGGTTTTTGCATTTATTCCTGTTGCATTTATCCGTAGTTCACTGTATATGGTAAGAATCCTACGTTTTACTGTCAGATAAACAATTGTTTTTTTAACTGAACTTAAATTGAAACAGTAAACTATAGCGAAAAATTATGAGTTCCCAGCCAAATTATAAACAGCAAAAGTAAATAAAAAATTTAAAAACAATTGTTTTGACGGGCGATTGTCTCATTATAGTTGAAAGGCGTTCAATTGAGTGCAAGTTTGGAAGTTAAGGCAACGGCGGAAGTAATATTTGATGCAGACCTGCCGGAATTCAGGACAACGGGAGGTGTCAATACTGGCCTTAAAAAAAATGAGTAAGTATAACTGCTTTCTGCTGTCGTAATGAAATAATATAAGTGTTTTAGATACTTCGCGCAGCCTGTAATGTGGGTTAAAGCAGTTGATATAGTGCTTGATCGGTTGGTAGTACAAGGAGCTGACTTAAGTTCAGTTGTCGCTGTTGGAGGTTCTGCGCAAGTATTTACATTTAAACTGATGTGATAATGCGCATTCTTAATTGTAATCGAAATTGCAGCAACATGGCTCAGTGTTCTGGTCAAAGCATGGTATGAAAACTCTAAAGAATTTGGACCCTGACAAATTTTTACATACACAATTGGATGATTCCGCTTTCACGGTAACACAAACACCTATTTGGATGGACGGGTCGACTGAACGGCAGTGTCTTGAAATGGAGACAGCAATTGGCGGAAGAAGTGAAATGATAGCAATTACAGGTTCAAAGTGCTATCCACGGTTTACTGCAGCACAAATACGAAAAGTTTATCAGAAACAGTCCAACGTATATGAAGAAACTAAGCGTATATCGTTGGTGAGCAGTTTCTTGGCATCCCTTTTTTTGGGGAGTGTAGCTGGAATTGATTATTCAGATGCTTCGGGAATGAATTTATTTGATATAAACAATAAAGATTGGTCAGAAGCTTGTCTTAATGCATGCGCACCTGAATTAGAGAAACGCTTAGGAACTCCCGTCAAGACAATAAGTGTACTTGGGAACATAAGCGGATTTTTTGTCCAACGGTTTGGAATACCTGCAACGTGCATTGTCAGCGCCTTCACCGGGGATAATCCCTCTGCGTTTTCAGGGATGCTGGCGCAAAAGAATTGCTTGATTTTGTCCTTGGGAACCAGCGATACTCTCATGATGAGCTTGGTCAAACCAAGGCAACTAGAAGAGGGTCATATTCTTTGTCATCCGACAGAACCAAACCAGTTTATGGGGTTATTATGGTAAAAAAAAACAAAATTTAAGTTTTTAAACAACCAAATAAATTAACATTTTCAGTTTTCGTAATGGGTCCCTAGTGCGCGATGTTTTCAAATTACTCGAAGCTAACAATAGTTGGCAACTTTTTAACGAACTACTTGATTCAACTCCTCGGGGCAACTTTGGCAATATGGCTTTGCATTTTCATTCAAAAGAAATTATTCCTAATGCCAACGGAGTATTACGGTGGACAAAACACCACAATACATCATCCCCGGATGCTGAACAAGGCGTAGTAAAGTGGGTACATTTCATTTATATTTTGGCTACAAATTTGTGAAACATAAGTGTGCAGGTTTTCTTCCCCACAAATTGAAGTTCGAGCTTTAATCGAGGGTCAAATGATTCACCGTCGTGCGGTTGTAGAAGAAATGGGATTCCATTTTGGAGAGGAAACAAAAATTATAGCAACTGGTGGCGCCTCAGTAAATAAATGTATTCTGCAAGTTATATCTGATGTTTTTAACGCTCCAGTATTTGTACAGGTAAGAAAATATGTGCACTGCTAGCTCGATATGAATACATTTACAGTCGTGAACGTTGTGTTATACATACTAATGTTATTCAAGTAAGTGTGAATATTTTGGACCCTCGGAAAGTTTTCACTGTGCTGAATTTCTTTTTTACGAGAAATAATTTCCACAGCTGTGGAAACTATGCCCAACGAATTCGATGTGCAAAACATTCTGTTACGGGCGATCCATGGTGTGCAGACTCTAAACGTGAAAAAGAGAAAAAAAGAAAAAGGAAATGAATAAATGAATAAATAAAATATATAAAGAAAAAAAAAAAAATATAATATAATATATATTGATAAAAAAAAAATAAAAAAAAAAAATAAAAAAATATGAGAAGGAAGAACATCTTTTTGGACACTACAATAAGACAAGACACAGAACAAGCAAAGACGATAAAGGTACAAAAACAAAAAGAGAGGAAAAAAAAATTACCTTTCCACACTAATAACAATTCTACAGATGGAGAACACAAACGAAAAGTGGTCAACCTCGAAATTGAGATGCCTGGAGGCGTACCAGCGGATTAAGGAGACGCAACCACGAGTGAAAGAGCTGCCGGCAACATTCGTGGAAAGGCAGGATCCCAAGACGAAGAGGGTGCGACTGGAACCGAGGCCCAAGTGCGAACCACCCAAACAAACGTTCACACACGTGGAGCCTGCGCCAGCGACTACCGTGCCCGAGGTTTTTACGAAACACCGACCACCATCTCCGGAGATAAAATGGGAAGACGTCCTCCAGATCGACATCGACGAGGAGATTGAAAAGTTGGACTGGTTACAGCCCGACGAGCAGAAAACACACACTCACGTTCGCGACTTCATAGTACCGGTAGAAGAAGTTGGGGCAGGTACTCCGCTAGTCCTACGAAAAGAAATAAGGGTGGCACTACAGCATCGAACTCCAAGACAGGCTCTGCGATTTAAACGACGCGTAAACGAGACCTTATACCAGGTTCGGGTGTCTAAATCCGGATATGTGAAGGTGACCAGTAAACCAGCACCTCCAGTAGAAGCACCAACGAAACGTCCCATTGCAGAAGAAGCGGAACCAGAGCAGAAGAAGCACTGAGGAGGAGACGTGGAACATCTGCGAAACAAAGGCAGTGAGCAATATATATTTTTGTAAAAATGAAATTTTTTAGTCTTAATTATTTTTTTATTGAATTTTATTTTTTTATTGAATTTATTGAATTGAATTAAAAATGAATTGTGATAATTGAATTGAAAAAAAAAAAAAAAAATTAAAATAAAAAAAAAGAATATTTATAAGATAGAAAATCTCCTTGTCCGCATGAACTAACGCAGGAAGAACATCCGCACGCAGAAGCCTCTAGCATCCCTAATTACTTTTGATCTGCAGCTATATCAAAAAAAAAAAAAAAAAAGGAAAAAGAAAAAGAAAAAGGCAAAACGAGAAGAAAACATAACACACATTTCTTTCTTTTTCATGACCATTCACAATTTCTTTTCACTCTTGTTAATCTCTCATATTCCTATTCCATATACTTAAGGTACACTCACTGAAACTGCTATTAAATTCTCTTCCTTTTCTTTTTATACACAAATATACTTTTTTTGTTTTTTTTAAACACACACAATTTTTTTGTTTCTTTTGTTATATCAATTTTCCACTTTAAATACTACTTTTAAATCTCATCGCGCCACATTCATCTAAAAAACGTACATCCTGAAATTAAATAGGCAAATCAAAATATGAAATAAACGTTAAATAAATATATTTGCCTACCAGAGAAAGCGATCGGCCTTTCAACGTCTTGTTGTCCTTCCTATTTGGTTTACGAATGAGGAAAAATATAAGGAAAGCAAGAAAATAAGAACAAGGAGGAAAAGGAGTAGAGAGCAAAAAGAGCTTCTTCAACCCGCACGGTTGCATTTAGGATGCAAAAGCTCCGGAGGCATTCCATACATGTATGTGTTCTAGGAAAGGCATCCGCATAGAAGAGGATCAAACCAGAAATTTCCAGTTTGAAATTAGGAAATAGAACATAGAAAAGGCGCGACAAATAGACAACAACAATGACATCGGCCCCAGGCAAATTCTATGGGATTCCTGGAAGTCCGATTTTTGTATAAAAGGAAGAGCAGGTGCAGTCAGAAATCAGTCTGCTAGTGGTTTTCACAGCCGGCGCACTAAATTGAAGGGTTCACTTCAAAAAAATTTTTTTTTTAAAAGCAGGGTTCACTGCTGATCTCAACAGAAAGGTACAAAAAAAAAAAAAAAAAAAAAAAATTTTTTTTCGGACGGTAACAGAATTTTGTTCAAGAATATTACTCTCTATTTCCGCTAAATAATATTTTTTTTTTATTTTTATGGTTAAAATTAATGTTATGTTTTTTTTATTTGTTTTCTTCTCATTTTGGTTTTTTTATTTGATTTTTGAATAACAAAAAAAGAAAAGAAAAATTAATACATAAACATTTTTTCTGCTTTCACAATTAGAGTACAGAACACCATCGGTGACAGTGGTTCCTACAGGCATGACTGACACACTTTTTGCATGTCTTCTTTGATATAAAATTTGAGCTGATCCATTTCCATGAAGCGATTTTTTTTTGTTTATTTAGTTCCAAGAGAGAGCAAGAGTCTCACTGCCTCTCATATTCACTCGCGCATATAGCTGCACAACGTGGAAAGGCATTGCTTTGACACTTTGCGCTCGTCTGTATTTTTTTCTTTTCATTCTCTGCGTTATTTCATGCTAATAAAAGGGACTTTTCGTACACTCGGTTACACAAAAATTTAAATAGGTAGAGTTTGATTATTTTTTTTTGGAAAAATCATTTTATTTTATATTTTCATGCTTAACTAATAAAATTTTTCCTATTATGTACATATTTGAATAAAAAAAAAAAAAAAAAAAAAAAAACCATTTTTATAATAAAATAGAATAAAATAAAAATAAATATATTTATTGTACATGAACATTCTAAAGTTTTATTCCATGTGGTGAAACTAGTTGGATTAAAAGGCTCACCTTTCAGGTTAACCTTCGGTAACTGGTTATAATGATGCCGAACTAGGCATCTAAATTGGTACGGTAGAAACCCACTAGGGATTTCTATAAAGGGAGTATTCTGGTACGACCATGGACCTACGGACTTACGAATAAATACGAACGCACGGACTGAAGATGGGGAGTGCGCTAAAATTTTTAGCAGGAGCCACAGCGCACTCATGGCTGTGAGCTTTCGCAGCGGGTGGGATTGCTCCAGACTTCGGACCGTGACTGATAGGCGGAGTAAGGATATAAGGGGGATTTTGGTGTGCATGATTTAGTCGGACAGTGGTATTTTATGATTCTTTGTTTCACCCTTTCTATTTTTCTGTTCTCCTTATTTTCTTCACATGAACCTACCAATCGGCATGAAACCTTTTTGTTTAATGCTAGCATATTGGTAAGCGGATGGTGAGGCCCCACGCCAACGGCGAGCTAAGTCGGAGCTGATGCCACCATGCCGATTTGCTATCCCCAACCAATGTACCAGATGTTAGATCATTAACAATTCGACATAATGTCTGGATAGTTATAAAAACCAACCTTAGACAAACGTATGCGTTGATCGCGATCAACAACCATTTTGTAGATTAAAATGGATCAAAACAGGATAATCCGACTTTAATCGACCGCTCAAAAAGGCGATTATCGTTTTGACCCTGAAGGGAAAAAACAAAAAGCGGAACATTTCGTGCAACAGTCGTCGCAGTCCTACTTATTCGGGCCTATTATGGTAGTCGCCGTCGACGCAAAAAATAGACTAAGCGACAGATTCCTATTACAGTAGTCGCCGTCGACGCAATATTGTCGTCGTCGTTACTAAATACTTATTACCGTAGTCGTCGTGAGAGTCACTTCTTGACGTTTTCTGTCGCTACTTATTTGGATCACGACTGGCAGGCGAGCAGTGCGATAAAAGTAAAATATGAAAATCAAATTCATTCAATAGTGAGCCAGCTTAAAAAGAACCCAAGTTTGGCGAGAGGTTAGCGAAGAGGAAATATTCCTAGCAATTTTATGGAAGAATGGGAAGTTATTTCCTGGTCCTCCCATGCTAACTTACAATATCCATTATTTGTCTTAAAATTCTCCTCTGGACATTACTTGAATTTCCTTCCTTTTCGCTTGAGCTTTCCAAAATGTTTTGCTCATAAAATTGTGTCTCACAAGCAAGTTTTCATAAGATTTTCGTCAGACTTTCCGAATTAAAAAAAAGTGACATCTTTGTTAAATCGTCGGCGACGATAACGACGACTACCGTAATAGGCCCGATTATTTGTATACTATTTCGCCATCGCGCCAATGCGAGTGCAAGGTTCGCTTTAAATGCCTGTTTTCTTTTAATTATTATTGAAATAAGCCATATATCGCATTATTCCGCTCCATGTTGAATGTTTTATTATCTTAAAAAATTACATGTCAAAGATTGAACAGCTGATTGCTCAATCGTATTTCTACTTTTCTCGTCTGTCAGTGCAGTTTAGCAAAGTGGATTACAAAATTTTGATCGCGATCAACGACCCACGTTTGTCTAGGGGTAAGCTGTCTGTATCGTTTTATGGTTCTACCGACAGTTTTTTCGCACACGCCAACTTCCTTAGGAGATCTTTTTGTACGTGGTGTTTGGATTTTCCAGGTGTTTGTAAATAATTGCTTTCCGCTTTTCTTCTTGTTGAGACGACATCTTTTCAGTAGCTCTTTTATTTTACGAATGAGTATTTTTTTAAAATCTGCAATATTTATACTTTATTTAGGTACCAAATATGTTGCTATAGATTTAATACTTTTTTATAAATAGCCTAAAAACAAAAGGACAGTTATTTCTGGGACAGTCCTTACTTGTGTTTTGCGCAATTAAATCAAAATTATATCGTTCTGATTATTTAATAATTGTATTTTGTGAGATGGAATCGAGCTGGAAATCTAATCCACACAAAACAAAAACGTAAGAATATACATAAATTGTAATGAACTTATATTATTGTTTTCCTATAAAGCATTTCTATCCTTCAATGTCTTGTAAATTTTTTCATTAGAAAAAACAAAAAAAGAATGAGTTACCAAAATCTACATATATGTTCAAAAGCTCGAGATTTCGATAATATAAATATTAATGTTCAAATTTTATTGCAAACAAGCACGTAGCTGACATGCCAAGTGTATGAAATTTTGAAGTCACGCGTGATCTCATCCTGGCACGCGTGAGAGCGTTTAAGCACGCATCGTGTAATCATTTGGCTAAGAAAATCACGCGTGAATGCAAATAAGCAGCGTGAGTAACATGGCATATGTCTGACATTTCGCAGTCATGAGTTATCTCATTCTGGCACGCGTGATGGCGATTAAGCACGCATCGTGCAATCATTTAGCTATCTGGGAATATTGTATTTAGCGTGTTTTAGCTATTATTTTTAGATATGAAAGCCGTCTGGCGAATTTTTTAAACTAGCTCAGTGTATTTGTTATTTTGTCAAATCAAATAAAAAAAATAAATCTTGGAACGTGGTACCAGAATATTTAAGCCACTAAAAAATAGCACATGTGTCTATCGTTGTTATTTTTGCTGGAAAATCAAAATGTTCTATTCGACAGCCGCGAAATTTTATTCCATGATGAAACCAATCGTAAACCATTAATTTTATAAGAAAAAAAAAAATCAATCAAAAGCCATGACGCTTTCGTAATTTTGGCGGCTTAGACTCCACAAAACTAAGTTAAAAAAATAAAAAGTACTAAAACGAAATTTTGCTGGTCTGGTTCGAATGTAATAACAGGTTGGCTGATAAGTCCCCGGTCTAACAAAGAAAAACACATTTTTTTGTCAAAATTCGTTTTTATTATTCAACATAGTTCCCTTCAAGAGCGATACAACGATTATAACGACCTTCCAATTTTTTGATACCATTTTGGTAGTACTCCTTCGGTTTTGCCTCAAAATAGGCCTCGGTTTCGGCGATCACCTCTTCATTGCAGCCAAATTTTTTCCCTGCGAGCATCCTTTTGAGGTCTGAGAACAAGAAAAAGTCGCTGGGGGCCAGATCTGGAGAATACGGTGGGTGGGGAAGCAATTCGAAGCCTAATTCATGAATTTTTGCCATCGTTCTCAATGACTTGTGGCACGGTGCGTTGTCTTGGTGGAACAACACTTTTTTCTTCTTCATATGGGGCCGTTTTGCCGCGATTTCGACCTTCAAACGCTCCAATAACGACATATAATAGTCACTGTTGATGGTTTTTCCCTTCTCAAGATAATCGATAAAAATTATTCCATGCCCATCCCAAAAAACAGAGGCCATTACTTTGCCAGCGGACTTTTGAGTCTTTCCACGCTTCGGAGACGGTTCACCGATCGCTGTCCACTCAGCCGACTGTCGATTGGACTCAGGAGTGTAGTGATAGAGCCATGTTTCATCCATTGTCACATATCGACGCAAAAACTCGGGTGTATTGCGAGTTAACAGCTGCAAACACCGCTCAGAATCATCAACACGTTGTTGTTTTTGGTCAAATGTGAGCTCGCGCGGCACCCATTTTGCACAGAGCTTTTTCATATCCAAATATTGATGAATGATATGACCAACACGTTCCTTTGATATCTTTAAGGTCTCTGCTATCTCGATCAACTTCATTTTACGGTCATTCAAAATCATTTTGTGAATTTTTTTTTATGTTTTTGTCGGTAACCACCTCTTTCGGGCGTCCACTGCGTTCACCGTCCTCCGTGCTCATTTCACCACGCTTGAATTTTGCATACCAATCAATTATTGTTGATTTTCCTGGGGCAGAGTCCGGAAACTCATTATCAAGCCAAGTTTTTGCTTCCACTGTATTTTTTCTCTTCAGAAAACAGTATTTTATCAAAACACGAAATTCCTTTTTTCCCATTTTTTTCACAATAACAAAAGTTGCTTCACAAAAGACGCTCTATCTCACAAACTAATTGACTTACAGACGTCAAATTTTGACACGAATCATTGGAAGGTTGCCACTATATAAAAATAATATGCATTTAATACTAGCGACGCCATCTATGTGTCAGACCGGGGACTTATCAACCAACCTGTTATGTTATATTTACGCCCACCAGACGTACTGATTTTATCACTACAGTACTGATTTTCGGCTCATTGTACTGATTGAAAATCTGTACTGATTTCGTACTGATTCTTGAACTTTTTTCAAATCAAATATTCTATGATAAACACAGAATCAAAATGTCTCACTCTTAGTATGGCTACATGAAATCGAATTAAAATCTTGGAGTGGAACCAAAAGAAAGTTGAAATGGAAAGTAGATGGGTTAAATTTTTTAAGCACATAGATGCTGCACAAGTGCCCGGTTTGGAATTTTTGGTTCTCATTTAATTCATTCTTTGCTTGCCTGGAACCAGCGCACCAGTTGAACGCATTTTTTCTTTAATCAAAAATGTTTGGAAATCTGAGACGTCCAATCTTAAAGTCGACACCTTAAAATCAATTTTATTGGTAAAATTTAATTCAAACTACAATTGCTTTGATTTCTTCGATTTTTGAAGAAACACCCACAGCTTTTAAAACAAATTGCGAACAGTGGTAAATACAACTTTTAGAGCCAATATTACCAAGCTTATCCAAAAATTTGGTAAACAAACACATATTTGATTTTTAAAAGATCTTATATCTTGTTTTCACTTCGAAATCTCTTTGGACTTGAATAAAAAGATTGTTTTTTTTATATATAAAAGTGTTCTGATTTGTAATGATTTTTTACTCTGTACTTGGCAATTTATACTGCTTATACTGCGCAAAAAATATGGTGGCCTTAGTTATATTGCTCCTTGCATAGCTATGGCGATGTTCGGGCAGCTACATAAACCTACGACACAACAATAAGCAGTGTTTGATTCTTATCAAATGCTGAATTATAATTGATCTCTGGTAGTTTCATTTTAATTTTCTCTAAAAACAGGAGAGATCAATATGTTCGTTTTATAACTAAGCTCCTTACTTTTCTCTAGGTGTCATCGTAGTGTGTTGTTTATTGTGTTTTGGTGATTGTTGATCGGCCATGTAATATCGAAGGTGGAGCAAAGAATTTTATACTAAAAATTTTTTTTTATGGCTTGCTGTGACGTAGGTCGGAATAGCGTACGTTGCATTATAAGCAACTTGTAGGTATTTAGTCAGATGTGAAACGAATCTGAAAAGTATAGAGCCAGCTATGTTTTGTGTCATCATAATATACTCTTTTCTTGAGGTATATATATATAGATATATATATTTCGATTCTACTGAATTTTGCGTATTGTATTATGTAACATGTCCCCTGCGTGCTATTTAACCCCTCACAGTGCCAAATAAAAAAAAATTTTTTTAACTGAATTTTTTTTATTGAATCTTCCTTTAAATAGGAACTAACAATAAGTATTCAAATCTTAGTTCTAAATAAATCTTAGCTACTTATACCGCATATAAAGTATAAAGTAGTATTTCGATACGACGGGCCTCAATTCAAGAGATGGGCTGCTGATGGATTTGAGCCTCTCGGAGTGAGGGCGATGCGCGCTTGACGCGTACTTTTCGACGGGTGGCGATTGCCGCAGCTGGACAGTCGTTTGTCGCAAAGTGTTCGACGGGTATATCTCACCAAGTAGACGGGTGCGTCGATCGCGTAGACGCGTACTTTTCGACGGGTTGCGATTGCCGCAGCTAGACAATCTTTGTCGCAAAGTAATCAGTTTCGCGGGTTGGCATCGACCACTTCTATATGTGGACCCGGAAATACTTTAGAGTGTAGCGGTCGGACGACCAATCCTTCTTAGTCTGGAACTCGAAGCAGTTGAGGCTAAGGACCTAGCCATTTGGTTGGGATGATGATGCAGACGCTCTGTGTAGGCTGATTTCAGGCGTGCCACTTCATCCCTTACAAATGGTATTTCCAGGTCTCAGGAGATATTTACGTTGCGTATATATCAAGGTGCACCTGTAATTAAACGAAGAATTTTTGATTCTACTCTTTGTATTAATTCAATGCTGGAGGTACTAGCATTTCCCCACAATTCGACTCCGTATAACCATATTGGTTTTAATATGCTTCTATATAAAAGAATTTTATGTTCAATTTTTATAGGCGAACGATGGTTTATAAGCCAATGAAATTTAGAGGCTTTCAGTTTCAATGCGTTTCTTTTAGCTTCTATATGCTTCCGCCATGTAAGACGACTGTCCAAGTTAACACCTAGCTAAATAACGTTTTCTGTCTGAGGGGCTTGAATATTGTTTATTGTTATAGGTGGGCATATGCCTCTTTTGGGAGTAAATGTCACGTGCTTACTTTTTTTCACTTTATTTGACGCCCCATATCGCAAGCCATTTTTCGATTACTTTGAAGTGTGATTGCAGATTTCGAGAGGAAGAAATCTCGCTTTGATGACGGCTAAGTATAGCTGTGTCGTCGGCAAAAGTAGAAATGGTAAGGTTACTGTTTACAGAGAAATCCGCTGTGTACAGTAAGTATAGGAATGGGCCAAGAACACTCCCTTGCGGCACTCCTGCCTTAATTTCCATGTTTTGGGTAATAGGTCATTTAATTTAACTTTAAAGACTCTATTGCTTAAGAAGCATGTCAGAATCCCGTGAACAGAAGGAGGTAGGAGAGATTTTACTTTATTAATAAGTCCTTCGTGCCAAACCTTATCAAATGCCTGAGATACATCCAAAAAGACAGCAGAACAGTATTCTTTATATTCAAAAGCTTTTCGGTTTTCATTCTTTATACGATTAACTTGCTCTATAGTACCATGATTTTTACGGAAACCGAACTGGTGATTTGGAATAATAATATTTTCTGATATAAATGGAGTCAATTTAAAGAGCAGTGCTTTTTCAAAGAGTTTTGAAATGCATGGGAGAAGGCTAATTGGTCTTTAGGACGACACAATTGTCGCGTCCTTTCCAGGCTTTGGCATCATTTTTATTATCGAGGATTTCCACATAATAGGAAAATATTTAAACCGCATGATAGCATTGAAAAGCTTCGTAATAAACCCAATTGCAATAAGTGGCAGCTCGTTAATCATTTTTGGAGTTATTTTGTCCTTTCCAGGAGCTTTGTTGGGAGATAATTGACCGCTGATTATTTTCTTTATTTCATTTGCGCGGAAGTTGATCGGAAAATCGCTCGAATTTATTTGAGTCGTCGGCATTTCACAGCCTCCAACAGCGGTGTTGGGTTGAAAAACCAACTTTAAATGATTTGAAAATATGTTAGCTTTATCTTCGTCGCTCCGCGCTCAATTTCCATGGGGGTCTCTAATAGGGGACTATCCTAGTTTCGGCGAATTAATATATTTACTTGCTTTTCATAAAGAATATTTTCCTATAGCCTGTGGTGATAATTTCGAGACGTAGCTCCTGCACTCATGATTTTTCGCTCTTGAGAGGGCCCTTGTTAATTCGTTTGTTGCAGGTTTATACCGGAGCCTGGACACAGGGGATCTGTATTGCTGCCACTCCCGCCTGAGCCTGCGTTTTTCTAAGACAAGCCTTTCTATGTCATGATTGCTACTAGGAAAATTCTTATTATGGTTTATACAGTCAATGGTGTAATAAGTTCGAGGACTGTTTTGACTATAACTCGTGATCTATCCACTCCTTTCAAAATGGCAAAATCAATGAGGTCTGGAATTTTTGTTTGATCAGAGGGCCAGTATGTTGGCTGTCCCGGTAATAAAAAGTCTAGCCTACCCATGCTGCTTGTAAGAGCATGATAGAATTGTCTTCCTTTTGAACTTATAAGTCGAGTTCCCCAGTGCGTATGTTTAGCATTGAAATCTCCAGCTGCTAAGAATTTGCTGCCTAGAGTATCGAAGAAATCCTTAAACTGTTTTTGTGTGACCAAGAAGCGAGGAGGACAGTAGACAGAAGATAAAGTCAAATTACTACAACGATTTTGTATAGAAATGGATGTTGCCATTAGAAAATTTGAGGCATATGACTCAAGTGAAAAGTGTTTAATCCTGCATGGAACTAGAATCGCTGTTCTACCATGCGCTTTTCCATCAGGGTGGTTTGTTTGGTAGAATCGATATCCCGGTATGAAAAAATTGTTTTTATCAGTAAAGTGCGTCTCTGATAGAAGCATGACATCGATAGAATTACTTGAGAGAAAATAAGTTAATTGCGTTTTGTGTTGGCTAACCCCGTTTGCCTTCCATGAACATATGATAAGTATGTTCATTTTTTAGAAATGAGTATTTGGAGCATCTGATTTTGTGCTTGGACTAGCTCTTGAAGTGTGTGCTGCATAGATGTCATAAATTGGGTCATGCATTGTGTCAAACTGAAAATCATGTTTTCTAAATTGTTGCTATGGGACTGATGTGGAATTTGAGTGTTGGTTGTACCTATCTTCTATGCCATTCAGACGAGCATCGAAATCCCGGGACTTCGGCACTTGGATTTCGTGAAATCCATATCGAAATCCAAGCGTTCACACGACAATATCGCCATTGAGAGGATTTGGCTTGACAGCCATTCATCTGTTTGTAGTGCTGCCAACTGTAGGGAAATTTCCTTAAAAATTTCTAGGGATTTTTTTTTTTTAACAAAAAATGACTTGTAGGGACAAAAGTACAGATTTCTTAAAATCCGCAAATGAACGGAATTTGTGATGTATTCCAAAATATTTAATAAATTTTGTATAAAATTGGTTGTCATAAAATTAAAAAGACAAAATTAAAACTATGCCAACCTGTGTTTATGTGAAAATGTTCGAAGCTATCGCTAAGCGTCGATAGTCTACAAATTAGAAAATTGAAATAGTATTTGTATAGGCTTTTTTGAACTGTTTTATTTACCGCTACAAGATAAGGCCTATTCATATTTTTAATGAAATCATTTTTACTTGAACCACAACAAAAAAACTTAATTTTTGAAAAAAAAAAAACAAAATTTCAAATGACTTTAGTACGATTCGGAGTGCCAGACTACCCTGAAAGATTCTCAAAAATATTAGCCTACCATATTCATGGCTACTCATACATTTTTGTATGCAAGAGGCATATTATTTAAAAAAAAATTATAACGTTATTTGAGGTAGGGAAACACGTAAAGAATTGTGGGGATTTTTTTTAGTTTGTAGGGAATTTTTCGTTTGCGTGTGGCAGCATTGCCTGTTTGTTTACTTTGGTTTTTTCAAAATTTGACATTAGTGTTGCAGCATTTCTTCGATACATATCGAAAACACAGAGTTGCGTTCAGTTTGTTCCGGATTTCTCTTGGGATTTCGTTTAAATCCAATTTCTGAGCGGATTTCGTTTGACATTCATTTGTATGGGAAATCCGCTGGATTTCGACTGGATATCGGCTGAAATCCTCAAAAGTGCCGAAATCCCGGGATTTCGATGCCGTCTGAATGCCATATTAGAGCACTAGCATAGGACACACCTGGATTAGCTGAAGCTTTTTAAGTAGCTTTTTTGTCAGCAGGAGCCTCAAGGAAAACTATTTTATTTTGAGGATTACGTGCAGTTTGTTTTTGTTGCAATAAACGTCTTTTAATTTCCTTATAAATGGGACAGACTCTGTAATTTGCGGTGTGGTCACCCCCGCAGTTGCTACATTTTTTTATATTTTCCTCATTGCTACCATTAAGGGTACAGTTGGAAGAATGATGGAATTCTCCACATACCACACAGACCACACGTAAGGTACAATAAGCTCTTGTATGTCCATACTCCTGGCAGTTAGTACAGTGGACTGGTCCACTCCGTGTAAGAGGCTCCTCAACAACAATTGCACGGTGTAAAAGTTACCATAGGTTATATATTGGATGCGTTTCATTTTTTTTTTTTTTTCAATTTTAAGCTGTCCGCAACAAGTTCAACTTTGAACATTGGCTGAAGTACCTTTTTTCTATTAAATATTTTAATAATAGGTTTCACTTGGAATCCATTCTCTTCAAGCGCTTGCTTTATTTCAGATATTGGAATATCTGATTCTAGGCCCTTTATTACAACGGACACCCCTTTGCTCATTTTTAGCTGGAAAGTGTAGTAGCTCTTTTTCTTTTCATCGGAGTGCTTTGTAACAAGTCGATACTTTCTTTTTTTATAGACCTGAATTTTGGTCTCATGGATGTTTCCGCTTGTTTGCGGAGCAATTTGGAATGAACCTTTACCTATTATTTGAGTAAGGCCTTCTACCAAGACATTGAAGCGACGCTCACGAAGATATATTGGAGGAGGTTTTTGCTCTCGTGGAGAATTTTCCTTCTCACTAGTTTCTGCGTTATCTGTAACACTCAGTGCTGTAAATCTTTTTCTTTTTAAAACATTTGAAGGAGTAGGAGTTCACAATGTTTTTGTAATTTTTTCTTTGCCTACATTTGTTTTTTGTGGGCTTTGCTTTCTTTTAATAGTAATATAGCGATCCATTCTTGTCTGGATTGCCAACTCGTTCGATTTATCGCTGGCGTAAATAGCTACTGCGATACTAGTTTTAGTTTCTTTGTTTGTTTGTGTTGTTGTTGCTCGCACTGCAAGCCACTGTGAGTCGCTATGCATGCGTTTTTCAAGCGAAGTATTTACTTCGGTTATTGTAATGTAAACGATCCTAGCATTAGGCTCACTTATTGAGTGCAGTGGCACATTTTAACATTTAAATGAACGAGTCGAACTCCGTTCTGGTTAAAGAAAAAAGAACGTGTCAAAATGCAACAACTAACAATTTGCAGAAAACCAAGTATTGGATACCTTTCTTTTTTTCTTGCACTCTACAGCTGTCTTTCCCTATCCCCCTTCTCTCACTCTTTTTCCTACGATCCCTCTCTTCCTTCTTCCTCATTTTAACCTTTTATCACCTTTTGCCACCCTTTCTGGCTCTCTTCCCTTTCTTCCTCGCTCTCCCTTTCCCTTCCTCTGTCTTCCTATCTCTTTTTATCGTTCTTCCTCTCTCATTCTCTGTCTTTTCCGGCGTCTATTTTCCTCTATCTCCCCTTCTTTTTGTCTTTCCCTTTCTATCTCGCTGTCTCTCTCCCCCTTTCCTTTTCCCTTTTTTTCACTGTAGCTCTCCCTTTCTCTCTCATTTCTCTCTCTATCTCTTCTCTCTCTCTATTCCTCCTCTCTCTTTCTTCTCCCTCCCTCTATCTTCATCCTCCATCTCTCTCTCTTATCATTCACTCTTCTTTCCATTTCTCTCTCCTCCTCGCTCCCTTCTTCCTTTCTCTTCCGCTGTCTCCCCCCCGAGTTTAACCTCTCGCTCCCTCTCATTTTTTCGCTCCCCTTTCCCTTGCTGAATTACCCTGTAACGGCCACACAGACCGTCTGTACAAGAGTTTTGGATTTCGTAGTAAGAAGATGCACTTGACAAGCTTTTTTTTGTATGTAAATTCCCTTCGGGGATCTAACGCATCACTGCTCACTCTCTCATCCCTGGTGGTGCCTTCGGACCATAGCTGTTGCATGAGTACTATAGCGCGGATGTTGATAAGAGTCAACCTGCATGGCCGAACAATCTGGCGATTTGACGCTTTATCGTAGAAGAGTTTGCTGATGGAGCGATCGATCGATAGAGCAGTCGGTGATGGCATTCCAGCGAGTGCGTTGTATTTGTGCTTCACTCCAAGACGTCAACTTTAAGAATCCGGTGTCTAACAGAGGCGATGGTTTGATGACTTTTAACAAGTCGGCATCGTTCGCGGTGGGCTTTTTCAATAGGAATTCCACTGAGCGCAAGGTAGGGATAGGCTGTGATTGCGCCTCGTGGGCATCTTGTCACGTATAGGTTCCCGATAGCACATAAATTTTCTATCCGTTTTAAGTATCGATGCTGCTCGAGAAGTGAGGTGGGCGTGGTAATTCTCTAGTAGACGCAATGTTCGAATCACTTAAACAGAGGCAGAATTTTCTTCAAAACTGACGATCTTTAGTTCATTATCCGATTCAAAAGCTAAGATTAAACGGTACATTTTCGATGTCTCAATTGCAGGCAAAGCGGATATATGCACCAATTAAGCAGCAAAATTATCAAAGTTGCTTTGAGTATTGATTCAATATAAAATTCGTCGTTTAAAGACAATGTTAACGGTTTTTGTGAAAGGCATTAAAACGACACCAACCTTTGTTGGTTTGCTTAACGGTTTTAGCACCGCACGATGAGGCATCTATAAATACTGCTATGATCGTCTTTGGATGTACCAGCTTTGGTATGAGCAACTGCCATGTATCCAACCGTTAGGTATTATTTAAGTACCTGGTTACAAGTATTTCGCATTTGAGGTTGCCGTGCTAGTTTCTTTGCCTACCGTATGTATTGGATTAAGTCGAAGCGACGCACAATGGGGTATTTGATGTCGATTAGTGCGATTAATTAAAAAAGTGAAATTGGAGCTTTAGTGAAGTGTGCGGTATCGAATAAAAGTGCATAAAATTCTCTATCACTAACTGCAAACATTAGCGCCAAACAAGTTATCCTCTTCTGACGGGACACAGTCGAAGTAGCCGTTTGTTTACGTTTTGTGCGCGCCGCGTAAATATAAAGAAATATTTTTTGCGTTTAAGAGCAAAAAAAAAAATGGAGCCCTCTTCTTCAGGTGTTTTGAAAATAAAAAACAAAATTTGTTTGTATAAAATAAGTGTTTTTGACTTCTGAACTAATAATTTTCCTCATAACCTTTAAAATACATGTTTTTCGGCTTATATGTGGACAAATAGTTGTGAATTGAGCGCGATTGAGTAAAAAATTTTTTTGTTTCGTAAACTATGCACTTTTGACATACTTTTTAGAAAAAAAAAGTCTGCGGCAATAGCGCGCACTTTTTTGCTATATAAATTTTTGTATATCAACTCATGCACCAAAAATGCACATATTGAATAATTTCAGTGAACAACAAACGCAAAAAGTAAAACGAAATGCGTGTATATAGAAATATATATATATATATATGTAGTTTGTTTTTATATTGTTTTGATATAGTGATGTTGCGAATATTCGCATTCGCATTCGTATTCGCGAATATTCGCATAATTCTGGACATTCGTATTCGCATTCGCAAAATTGCGAATATTTGGCGAATATTAACATCCGAAAAATATACAAATCCCATGGATATTATAGTTTTCTTTTATGTAGATTGACTTGATATGTGTTTTGATTTGTAGATTTCAAAACAAAACTTAAACGTTATTCAAAACAGGCTTCGAGAACAAATTTAAATTAATTTTCTTTACGAAAACAGATTAATTAAATAACTTTTTTTTTGGATCATTGGGCAGCACTCTAACAAAAAATATGTGGGGCTTACACGGCACTTCAGCTGTCAATACCAAAGCATAGATAAGTGGTGCTTAATTTAAAACTGAACATTCGCATTCGTATTCGCGAATATCGGCGACAGATATTAGCATTTGCATTCGCATTCGCGAATGTTTAAAAATACACATTCGTAAAATCACTATTCTGATATTTGTAGCTCATACTTGTCACATACGTTATTGTTATACCCGACACACTCTGTGTCGAGGGTATATTGCGTTTGTGTGGTTGTTTGTTTCAATTAAGCCATGTCCGTCTGTCTGTCTGTCCGTCTGTCCGTCTGTTTGTATACAGTTTTCTTATCGATGGAGTTGAGCTATCTTGATGAAATTCGGTCTGCGTACTCATAGGCATATGAGTAAGAACAAGTTCGAGAATGGACCTGATCGGACCATTTTTAGGGGTACCTCCAGTACTAGGGTCTGTCACAAAAATTTCAAAACTGCCCCAAAACCGGATTTTTTTGCGATATTCCATTGAAACTTTGGATTTGAGCGTATATTCAGGCCTCCGATTAGAAAACAAAAAAATTGGAAAAGTAGGCGTGGCAAAGGGGCGGTTTGTGTAGTCGTAAGAAATAAATTTGCTAAATTTTGTTGCTCTGAGCATAAAAATTTTGCAGTTATGGGCAAAAAATTTGTTCATTTGTATGGGGGGTGGGCGTGGCAGTGGGCGGATATAATCAATATTCGCCCTGAACTATACAATCACTTTAGACAACACGTGTGCCAAATTTCAAGTCCTTAGCTCAATCCGTTGAATTAATCGCACAAATCGACATCAAATACCCCACTGTGCGACGTGACATCCGTAAATAAATAGAGCGTCACACGAACTGTGGCTTAAATAGCAGGCAGATCATGTATCTGCCTTTTTCATTACAATAGGGGTTTTAATTGTAGACCTCCTTACAGTAAAGGGCCGCCGGTGACACAGGTAGATGATTAAGAACTTCTTCAAAAGTCTTTGAGGAGCGTATGGAGCGCCTACTAGTTGCAATTGCTCCACTCAGGTTTCAACTAAAAACTGAATTCTGCGCCATAAGACCATTTCCGACGTCAACTTTCATTCTCGCGAGCACAAGTTTTGCTAGGACATCAGAGCCAATGATAAGGTCGATTCTTCTAGGAGTCATAAAAGAAGGTCCTGCTAGGTACAAAAACTCCACTTCTTGAATCCGGATTGCTGATCCTCAAGGATGGTAACCAACAAGAAAGCTTTGGCAATACGACGCACAGTGGTCCCTCAAAAATTCTATGCGGCCAAAAATCTGAAATTTAATATATAGGAGTTTTCGAAGGCGCTGAATCAATTTTTCTAAATAATTTTGGGGCTAACCCTAAAAGGGGCTCCTGGGGGTGGGGGGTAACATTCGAAAATACTCAAAAAAATTATGTGGGGTATGAAATTGTATGTTTTCGAACCGCCTAAATTCATTTCTGCCATCTATTTAACCCAAAACCCAAAAGGGGATCCTGGGAGTGGGAGGTAACATTCTAAAAAACTCAAAAAAATCATGTGGGATATGAAATTGTATGTTTTTGAACCGCCTAAATTCATTTCTGCCATCTATTTAACCCAAAACCGCCCATACCCTGCTCCAAAATTCTGCAACCGTGCCTGATTAAGCACCTAGTGGGAAAAAAAACTCTGAGCAAAAATCGCTAATTTACGCTTTTAAAGTGTATTTTTCAACATATTTCTAGTGTTTTCTCCAAAATGAGCAAAAAGTAGCAACAGGTAACAAGTGGTGGTCAATATACACATCTCAAGGAAGAAATGTGTGAATTTACATTTTTTAGCAAACCTTCACCTTTTTTTACACACCCAATTATATAAAAATGAAAATGTAGAAAAAGTACTTTCTTGAAAATCTTAATATTCGCGTTGCAAAGTATTAAAATAAATAAACAAATATAGATTTTAAATCAGCGAAAAAACCCTATTCAGTTATATAAACATAAGGTTCAGTAGCCCATAAGTAACCCGTTGCGCGCAGTTTGAAAAACACAGACGTTACACGGAACCTGCTCACCGTGCCAATTTCCACGTTACTTCGTTGCTCAAAAGTTCGCGTTGGCAACCCTATTCGGGATCATCAAAGTTTACGCGCTCGTCAAAACGAAAATTTAAAAATTTAAATTTAAAGTATTCAATAATAATTTATATACATTTTTCTGTCTCGCGCGATTCTTCTCGAGTCCATCCTCCTAAGGAACTGAGGAATTCAAGCTTCGTCGGGTGAGACGTATCATTTCCAAGTCGAAATCTATAAATTTTCCGAACTTCGACTTTCTCCACTCTTTCTTTCTCTTCATTTATCATTTCTCTCATTGTAGCTTTGTTCTTTCGCCAAAGCTGTCCAGAATAAATTTTTAGCCTATACAAGAACCACAATAAAGCTTTGAGCTCTGCCTATTACAGGCTAGACTCAAAGCTAGCCCCAGGGCAGTATTTAAATTTTGCATACTGGTACAACGTATGCAACGCGATAACTTAAAACTTCAGCCTGAAAGAAGGCACTCTTTTAGTGGCTCTAATGCCAGAAATGCTTATTTAATAGTGAAAGCGCCTGAAGTACCGCCCTCGCAAAATCATTCCACTGCTCACACGGAATTATCCAATACAAAAACCAACAAGACTGCGAGATCAACAACAGAGGTTGAGCTTTCTGTTAACAGCGGTTCAAAAGCTCCTGCTAATAACGTAGGTGATCCAGCAGTGCAGACAGGCATGGATCGCTACATTAAGATTAAAAGGAAACTTAGCCCACAGAAATCAAATGTGGGCAAAGCGAAAATAAATAAAACAAAATCTGACGCTAACCCATCGAACGCTTTTAGTGGAAATAGATTTGCGGCTCTAAGCACAGAGGCCACTGAGACCTCTGATACATCAAAGGATGGTGGAGAAAAATCACCAAAACCGCCTCCAGTATATCTTAGAGAGCGTAGCTCCAACAATTTGGTCACCAGCCTGACCCAGTTAATTGGAAAGGAGTCCTTCCACATCATGCCTCTTACTAGAGGAAATGTTCATGAGACCAAAATTCAGGTCTATAATGTAAATAATTACAGAATTGTCACTAAATTCCTTAACGACAACAAAAAAAGCTACTACACGTATCAGCTTAAAAGCAGCAAAGGCCTTAGTGTAGTTATTAAAGGCATTGAATCAGATGTAGATCCTGTGGAAATTAAACAAGCCCTAGAAGAAAAAGGCTTTAAAATTAGGAACGTAATGAACATTTTCAATAGGAATAAAACCCACAGCCGATGTTCAAAGTAGAACTTAGTCCGGACAACTTAAAACTAAAAAAAAATGAGACTCATCCAATCTACGGACTACAATATCTTCTCCACCGTAGAGTTGTAATAGAAGAACCTCATAAGCGTACTGGCCCTGTCCAATGTATTAATTGCCAAGAATATGGCCATACTAAGTCCTATTGTACCCTACGCATGGTCTGCGTCGTTTGCGGAGAATTTCACAACTCTGCAAATTGTAATAAAAATAAAACTGACAAAAAGTGCAGCAACTGTGGTGGAGATCACACAGCAAATTATAGGGGATGTCCAGTATATAAAGAACTAAAAAAATCGTTATGTCAGAAAAAAAGCAAGCCAGTCGTAATAATCCGAATCAAAATGCATTCCAAAACCCAATTTTCTCACAACCTAATAAATCCAGCGTTCCAGTGACTAATAAAATGTCCTATGCAAATGTTGCTAGCTCTGCCATAAGTGCCCATTCTGCCCCTCAACAGCAGAACGGTAGCTTAGAATCCATGTTAGTCAGTCTGACACAGTGTATGACACAATTTATGTCGCAAATGCAAAACACACTCCAGGAGTTACTAAGAGCACAAAACCAGTTGCTCCAAATATTATAACTGCACAAAAATGAGTTTATTTATTATATCCTCATGGAATGCAAATGGTATAAATCAGCGTAAGCTAGAATTATCACATTTCCTCTCAAATACTCTATTGATGTGATGCTTATTTCGGAGACACATCTAACAGATAAAAATAATTTTTCGCTATCAGGCTATAAATTTTACAAAACAAACCACCCCGATGGGAAAGCACATGGAGGAACAGGTATATTGATTCGTAATAGAATTAAACATTTCCCTGTTGAACCTTTCGCAAAAAATTACTTCCAAGCAACTTCAGTTTCTATTGAAACTTGTGGTGCAAATTTCATTTTGTCAGCAATATATTGCCCTCCACGATTCTCAGTCAGCGAAAATCACTTTAATGAATTTTTCAACACCCTTGGAACTAAATTTTTAGCAGCAGGCGATTATAATGCAAAACACACCCATTGGGGCTCTCGTCTGATCTCTCCAAGGGGTAGACAATTATACAACACACTGATAAATAGCTCCAGTACTCTAGGATTTATTTCGCCCGGACATCCCACGTATTGGCCAACAGATCGAAATAAAATACCAGATCTCATAGACTTTGCCATTACAAGAGGCTTTGATAATTCGCGTATCTCAACGTCGATTAGCTACGAAATGTCCTCAGATCATTGTCCTCTACTAATACAAATTTCAGAAAACATAAGATCAACATGCCCCCCTTTCAGACTGACCACTTCAAAAACGAATTGGGTTAATTATAAAAAGTATGTTGCAACACACATACACTCCAAATATACAATATGTAATGAAAGTCAAATCGATGAAGCGGCAGCAACCCTGAATTCAATATTAACTTCAGCGGCGGAGCATTCTACCCCAAAAACCTTTGAGCCTGCCGTTAGAAATTTTCATCATACTAATAGTCATATTGAAAGATTATTGCGCGAAAAACGTAGATTGAGAAGAGAATGGCAACAACATAGGTCCCCTGGCAGTAAAGCTAGACTCAATACAGCTTCAAAGCAACTTAAAACTGCTCTTCAAAAAGACCAAGACAGGAATAACTATAATTTCATTTCAAATCTTGCTCCTAATAGCACGTCGAAAGAGTCATTATGGCGAGCTCTCAAAATAAAAAATTCACCCATAGAACATGAATCTTCCTTAAGGAATTCAATAGGAAACTGGGCAAGAAGTGATGAGGAAAAAGCGTCAGTCTTTGCTCAACACTTGTGCTCAGTTTTTCTACCAAACCCACCGGTAAACGGCTTTAGATTTCCCCTCTGCGAGGTGAACAACCAAATTATCCCTATAACATTTAATGCCAATGAAATAAAATGCATAATTAAGGAAAATTTTTGCGAGAAAAAATCTCCAGGCTATGACTATATAACCCCAAAAATGATCAAGGAATTGCCCTACATTGCTCTTACGTACGCAGCACGACTTTTTAATGCTATTGTGAGCTTCTCCTACTTCCCTGTGATATGGAAAGAATCGGTCATCATGATGATACTGAAGCCCGGAAAAGACCCGACGACAGCCAGCTCATATCGCCCAATAAGCCTTCTCCCCTGCTTATCTAAGCTCTTTGAAAAAGCTCTTCTTATAAAAATAACGCCATACATCCACGAGAATAACTTAATCCCTGCTCATCAATTTGGCTTTAGAAAAAAACTGGAACTATTGAACAGGTAAATCGAATCACTCGTGAAATTCGTAACGCCTTCGAAAAAAAAGAATATTGTTCTGCAATATTCCTAGATATCGCTCAAGCTTTCGAAAAGTGTGGCATGGGGGTCTTATTGCTAAAATAAAGTCCCTACTCCCTCAAAATTTTCACGAAATTCTTATATCATACCTCCAAAATAGATTCTTTAGAGTAAGAGTTAATGAATTTATAACGGAAAAATTTGAAAT
This sequence comes from Chlorops oryzae, assembly GCA_020466095.1. NCBI lineage: Eukaryota > Metazoa > Arthropoda > Insecta > Diptera > Chloropidae > Chlorops > Chlorops oryzae. Next base: position 39,997,949 of record CM035807.1, on the reverse strand, counting down.
TAAAGCAGGAGTCCCGCAAGGCAGTGTATTAGGCCCCTCTTTACCTTCTTCTAACAGCCGAATCCCCACTAGTGATAATATTGTAATGTCAACTTTTGCTGACGACACAGCATTATTGAGCTGCCACCGCGATCCCATGGAAGCATCAAGAATCCTACAAGAACATATGCAATTAATTGAAAATTGGCTCTCTACCTGGCGAATTAATGTAAACGAAGGTAAATGTAAACACATTACATTTACGCTTAGAAGAGGTATAAGCCCTGCTATTCTCCTTAAAGGAGTCTCCATCCCCCAAGTAAATAGTGTAATCTACTTAGGAGTCCACTTAGATAAACCATTAACTTGGCGAAAGCACATCGAAGCAAAGAGGACCAATCTGAAACTTAAAACATCAAAAATTCACTGGCTAATTAACTATCGCTCCCCTCTTAATATGGAGTATAAAGTTCTATTATATAATAGTGTATTAAAGCCAATCTGGTCTTATGGCATTGAGTTGTGGGGAAATGCCTGCGCATCCTCTATAGACAGGTGCTCCATGGTACATACGTAATGAAAGCATTCACCGCGATCTGCAAGTCCCACTTATTAAGGACGAAATCGTTCGCCTAAAATCATCCTATCATGAGAAGCTAAGGAATCACTCGAATCAGCTGGCAAGAAGCCTTAACAGTACAACACGTCGAACACGGTTAAGAAGAAAGGACCTTCCGTCCGCTTCTATTATTTTGGAAACATAACACCGATACTCTGTTATCTGCACCTCGCTCGTGCATGTCAGACGTTTGGCCAATTAAGGCATCATACAGATTGAGGCACCTCGCTCGTGCACGCTCAACGCTCAATGCTCCTAACTACCATCAGAGTAGCCGTTCCAGCCAATCAATTTTACGCACCTTGCTCGTGCGCACCGTACGCTTATCCAACCAAGGATTCACTAAGCTTGACGCACCTCGCTCGTGCATGATCAAGACTCATCCTAAAGGCAAACGGACCCGCCGGCTTAAACCAAGGGGGTTAAATAAAAGTCCTCAGCACCCAGTTTCTCAAATAGAGGCCCGTTGGAATCAAAACTATTATATCTCTGTATAAATAGTTAAGTTATATTTAAAAAATAAGATTTGATTAATTACTGTTAGTTCCCACCCAAAGGAAGATACAGTAAAGAGAAGCAAAGTTTAAAAAAAAAAAAAAAAAAAAAACTTCGTTGCTACGGCAACTAATCCAACATTGATACAGTTGCCACATGCGATACCAGTTGCCTTGAACGTCATACAACACATTGAGAACAATTTTTAGGGTGGGCACATCGTTCATTTTTTCGAAGTATGGCCGCATCGAATTTCTGAGGGACCACTGTGCGACGGTGGTGCGAGCAGAAATGTACATTCTTTTTATTTTGGCAGTTTTAGCGATACCTGAGATATTGCAAATTTCGGGTATGGTAGCCAGTTTGAGGGAGATATGCATGCTTTAGTTATTAAAGTACGTAATGAACCTCGGTTGAGGAAAACTCTAACAGCAAATAGTTTCTCATTATTTTGAAAATGTGGACATCAGGTGTTGTGTCTGACTGACAGCTAGATGTGCCTGTGTTTAATGAGGACAAGGTGGTTCGGCTTTCACTGGTGGAAGGGTCGTCGAACCTTGTACGGGACCGTGAAACGATTGGGTTGTTAGTGACGGTGGGAAGAAGAAGACCGATGGCGTTGTGACCCATTAAAAAGTAGCAGTAAATTTTGCGATTCGATGATTCGAAGGCAGGCAGTGATAACGTTGCGTGGCAACCTAGAAACGGTAATCAACTATCATTTTCAAGAAGGTAGGGCGCTCTCTTAAGCGAAGGCTCTCATTACATAGGACGCAAGACATCGCGGTTTGCTCTTGAGAAAGAATATGGTTTGTTAGATAAGCCGCGAGATGGATAACAATGCTTGATTGAATTTTTTTTGTAGCTGGATAAGCGCTCGACAACTTCATACCGATTCGACAAAAACTCATTTATTTCTTTCCATAAACTTAGGTAGCTCGCGATGAGAAGACAATGAGTGCTCGCAATGCGCCGTCTCAGCTGAAAATTGCCTTGAGCAATAATTCAGGTACATGACAACCCAAAAATCGGCGACACCTTCGCTTCGCAGGCATTTACCGTAGTCTACATCAAACTGTTTTGCAACAATTCCTGGAAGTGTGTTTTGGTGTTGAGGTAGATTTTGCGACATTATCAAAACGTCGCCACAATGCTTGTCGTCGCGGCCGGGCCCGCTCCCTCAGTGTAGCGCACTTTGCAAACTTTTATTATGTTCTTTTTATTAATTTATACCGGATATGTCCCGTAAAAAGTTAAAGGAAACAACAACGACGATCACGCACGGCATGCAACAACACCCAGGCGACGCATGCGCTGGGTACAAAGGTACAGTCAAAACGGCACACGAGAAACCCAGGCAAACATCGACTACAGGAAAACCTCAGTTAACAAACTAAAAGTTGAGTGATTGTGTGCTAACGAAATTAGGGTAAAATAGAAGATATAGACCATCAATCCTCTTGTGGTCAATATTTCAGGAGAAAAAATGAAGTAACTAATTAAAGTAGCGTAAAAATTAGTTTTTCGTATTTTTTTTTTTTTATAATAGCTCCAAGCCAAAAAGATTTCATAAATTTAGAATGAAAGATACTCTAAATCTAAGCCAAACCACACATTTGAGCTGTTGTTCAAAACTAGCGCAATGTTCATGACTAGTTTAACAGGAAACACATTCAATCCATACATAAATCATCTGAATGATCTTCAAATAATAGGTAGAGCAATATATAAAGTTCGCGTTCCCTCTCTCAGTGCTGTTGGCAAACTCGATGCTTTCGCTTTGAGATTTATTGCAGGCACTGTATTTTCCATCTAAATCCGCATGCACAGTGTCCGATTTGGCTTTGCTAGCGCTAGTGTCTGTACTGGAGTTTTTTATGTAAAAAAAACCAAGTGAGCCAGAAGTTTTATTTTGTTTGAAATGTAAAGCCCAAAATCCAACATTGCGAGAGCGCGAGACGAGACGCACACAAATTTCAATACATTCAATTATATGGCTCAAACTCCAATGTATCGCACTGCGAGACCTAGTAGCGAGAGAATTTTGAAAAATTGAATATTTCTCGTTGCGAGGCAATTTGACAGGTTAATGAAGTAGCTATTTTTTGAGTACTTGCTATTGGGTACTCGTTAAAACTAATAAAACCAAAGTTGTTCAACAAAATTTTGTGAAGGTTAAGTTTAAAAACTGAACGCGAAATTGTTCAAAAATGAACAAATTAAATAATGAACAATTCCATCTTTAGCTTATAGACCTCGTAAGAGAGAAGCCAGGATTATATGACAAGCGAAGCTCGTTATTTAAAAAGGTTTCGTGGAAGGAGCAGACCTGAAAAGAAATAGCCCAACAAATTGGATGTAGGTGGTAAATAAATAATTAAAAATTTTACTGCATATTCGTTAAATCTCGAATTATTATTTCTGGTATAGAGAATGACTGTAAAGTGGCCTGGAGGTCTCTAAGAGACCACTCATTCGAGTGTCTTTTGCCAACATTTCTTCATCTTGCTCTTTCAACTGGCGAAGTGATATTTCATAGAACCCATGTTCGCTACGTTGTTGAAACAATGGGCGAACCCACCACTTCCTCCTGGTATCTGCTTGCAGCGAATCGTCGCAAGCAATAAAAGCGACTGTTCCGTGAAAAAGAGCTTTTAAAATATTTCGCGAGTTTTGGTTAATTTTGAAAATTTTTTGAAAAGTTTTAAAAATTTTGAATTACAATTTAAACTCGAGTGATAACGGATAATTTTTATGAGTACTCGGTACTCGTTAGATTGGTACTCGGTTCAAATATTGGATTACTAGAAGCGAAATTATGCTATCATCTGCGTGACGCAAAACTCTCATTGGAGATTGAAATGTGTCACGCCAAACATTTTCTTGCCGTCGCGCACTCTCGCATCGGGCTCTCGCAATATTGGATTTTTGGCCTAAGGCACATTCTAAGAGTGCAAGAAATCATCTCGCAAGAAATTTGAATTTTTTTCACTTTTAAACGCGTATAGCTCCGTAACGCTTCGTTTTATCATAACAGTGTTTTGGGAAGAATTACTTGGCGTATTGTAAACTCCATTTTGATGCCAGTGAGGAATACTCAACTTCAACTTAAACATAGATATGGGCCAAAAAGTGCCCAAAAAACATGTAAAAATGTTTGCTTGAAGGCTTACCGATAACTCAAAAAACGAATGATGCAGTTCGATTCCCCGTACTCGAATTTGGGGAAAACCGTTATCACCGGTCTTGTCTTTTTTTTCGACTACCACAGTTATATTTCATTGCAAAAATGGTTAATTGTCAAAGAGAAACCGAGGATTGAAAAAGGTTGACAGTTATTTTCGAGCTCTGCATTTATCAATAAACGTTTCTATACAACTACTATAAAAAGAATTTTATTTTGATATATTTTACCTTATAGTCCGGGAGGCAGCGCTACATTTGACCAAGTAATTTTATGGCGTCTGAAAATTATAACAATAGCTTTCCCTTTACACATAACAAATCTGAATGTCAGCTGCTCAGTGAGTGGTGGAGCTAAAAGAGACAGCATGCCAAAGTCAGTGGAATAAAATTTTCGGAAAGTAATCTTATTCCGAGCTAAACTTTCCTAAATGATAGTTTCAATCATATTTGGAGGGGAAATAATCGTCAGCTGCACTGAAGTTGGGGGGTTATACGTCAGTCACCTGCGTACACCTAATGGAACGTTTTGAAACTAAAGTCATTTTATACCTTATGAAATTTACACATCTCAATCTTTACACTCTGAAGATAAAAAAAACCAACCGTCAGCTGCACTGTAAACGGGGGAAAGACCGTCAGTCAGCATGATAAAATTCTTTTTTAGAAACATAAATAATAACAAAAAAAACTAAGATTTGTTTCATTCAATACAATACATTTTCGACGGGAAGCTTTTATTTGTTAGTGTAGCTCAAAAAAATTTCACAAAAACTGGTATATGTGGTGAAATTCCTCATACCTAAATTTTTAAAATAATTTTTCATTAGAAGAGTGAAATATTTGAATAAGGTGGTTTAGCCAAATAAGGCCAACGCCTTTATAAGGCCAGATTTTCAGAAAACATATTTCTAGCATAATGACTTTTGCCATGTTCTAAAGCGTTTATATTTACTTCACAAAGAAAAAAAAATTGCTTCGGTTGCGTAGCTGAGTGAATAGTAATCGTCCAACAAAGTCGGAAGAAATGAAAACAACGTGCTTTATCTAATTTTGCGTGAGAAGAAGAACAACGTTTTTCTAAAATTTGTTGATAGATTTGTAAAATCTTGATGCCCATACCAAAAGTCGGACTTTATTCAAAATAAAATGGTTGGGAGAAAACCCCTGGCTTTGTCACTAAAAGTGTCTTACAAATTGTCAGGGGTATCGGCTCCGATGTCACGCTGAAAGCATAGGTGATGTCATGCGAACTTTTCCTGCTGGGGTTGTTATCTTTGTATACCCCATATCATCCAGCCAGGGAAAACAATGAATTGAAATAAAATAAAAAACCAAAATCATATGCATATATCCAAGGCTAAGCTTTGACTTTAAAAGATGCTGCGAGCTGGGTATACCTAAAGTAATTGATTTCGAAGTCTTTGCATTCTAAAAAAATTCGTATAGAAGTTTTCGGGAAAACACCTAATTATATGAAACTTTGTCTTTTTTTGTGCATTGAAAGAAACAAAAATTAATTTTTCCCGTTATTTTAGAAATTACATAAAAAGGATTTTTATTTTCAACAGAAAAAATAAAAAATCCGAAAATAACTTTTATTTTCGGACTTTTAAATAAAAGTTGCAAAATAACAGTTAAATGGGACTGAAAAAATAAAAACCTTTAATAACTGTTATTTTTGGCTCGAAAAATAAAAATCTCTTTTTAAGACTTTCATTCTAAATTTTTTCTTTTCAGTTAAAAAAAAAACTGTTTTAATTGGATTTTTTTTAAAAAGTTTAAAAATAATAATTATTAAATAACTTTTTTAATATATCTTATAACAGTTACGGTCCCTGGTTGTTTCTCAAAGCATAAATGTTATAACCCAATTATTGAAATTCTGGGCTTAGTGAGCTTTTGTGTTCCCTTTTAACAAAGCATAAAATGCCCATGGATTCATATACAGTAGATACCTTATAAATTAAACGACAACATATAGCAAGAAAATATGAAACAATATTACGATTTTATATTTTAAATTTTATTGTTTTAAGCATACAATACTACAAGCGACACTCTCTAATTTTTTTGAATTTGCTTGTAGGTATGATAAGAATGTGTACGAGTGAAGGCAACAGGAAACAACTTACATGAGTGCGACTGAAAAAGATAGAGTTCTGTCAACGACTGCTGTGGTGAAAATTCAACAACCCAGCAGGAAGTATGAGTAGTTAAGCTCTTGCGTTTTACTAGTTCTTATTCCACCAGTGCTGGTTGTTCTTTATACCCCTGCTTATTTATAATTCTGTACAAAATTAAGATTGCGTGTGGGCAAAAAATCACCCATTGTACACTTGAACTAACAATTTTTTTTTTTAGTAATTTTGACACCAATTGGGTAAATTGGGTAGAGTAAAATACCCGTTGTTTTTGAAAAACTAGTCACCATAATACGTGGTATTTTTGGTTTATTTTTTTGTTCTGAAATTTTTTGAGCGTCCTATACCCAATATTCAAGACACATAATTATTTTTGGTATTCGTTTAATTTACAAAAATATTTGTAATATATAAAGATATTTTTATTTTTCATTTCGGAGTATCAACGCTCTTTGCAACAACTCTATCATAACAAATCTTATTACTGAAACCATTTTTCCATACAATACAAGTCGGAGATCTATAGGAAGCTGTAGCCCCCTTTGCACGAGTTCTTTAGTTGTGGTGAAAGTACTAGTTGCCTTGGGGCAACTTACCCCACGCTCCCTAGAGGGTAATAAGCTTTGAGCTCTGCTGTGTTGAAAGTCAGATTGTAATGTCAAAGGGGCAAATAAATGGGCAAAGTCGGTTTATACAAGCTCCCCTCACCCGTCTTAGTGATTTTGGGAAGTGTCGCTTGTAGTATTGTATGGTTTTAAGTTTACTTTGTGAGTTTTCTTTTGGTTATGACTAGGGCAACCAAATATCATATTTTTCTTATTTTTTATGCAAGAGCATATTTTATGCACAGAGGCATTTTTTTGTTTTGTGTTTGATTTACATTTCAAATGAAATAAAACTCCTTGCTCACCTTTTTTTTTTATATTTGTTATTTTAGAAAATTGGAAAATTGTCATAATATTTTTTTCCTTTCCGCTAAAAAAGCTTGCCATAAGATGAACAAAACCTCAACTTAACTATAAAAAAAAAAATATCGATGTTGTTCATATTTTGCGTATTTCGCATCAGAGGGCATTATGTCTGGATATTTAGCTCAATTGCAAATAGTGGAACTGAAAGTTTTACTAATTTCCCAAACTGTGGCCATGGTGAAATTCTAACCGTGAGAGAGCTCTTTATATCGCTGCCAATTACACAATAAAAACAAGTAAGAAAGCTAAAGTCGGTCAAGCCCGACTTTTAAATACCCAGCGTCCCGACATTATGAGCGCACTATGTTTTGCTTCTCTATTTGTGGGCGTGGCAGTGGGAGGGCACCATAAATTATTTCCCTACACCTTTCATTCGCCTTGGTGAACCCATGTTGCGAATTTGAAGCTTCTACGCCTTTTACTTCGGAAGTTACGAAAAATCTTCATTTGTGGGCGTGGCAGTGGGCGGGCAACAAACAATTTTTTCCTACACCTTTCATTCGCCTTGGTGAACCTTTGTTGCGAATGCTTCTACGCCTTTTACTTCGGAAGTTACGAAAATTCTCTATTTGTGGGCGTGGAAGTGGGCGGGCCATATAAATTTTTTTCCTACACCTTTCATTCGCCTTGGTAAACCTATGTTGCGAATGTGAAGCTTCTACGCCTTTTACTTCACAAGTTACGATAAGCCCTTATTTGTGGGGGTGGCTCACGGAGGGCGGCGTCCATTTTTTTCCAGGATATTTCCCTTTTCGAAGTTTACCAGTACACCAAATATCAATGGAATGTGTTGAGTGGTTCGCAAGTTACAAGCATTTTACTTAAAACACATTATATTCATTTGTGGGCGTGTCAGTGGGCGGATGTCTCCCATTTTTACTTAGGATCATACTCGGATCCCGATAGACATGTGTGCCAAATTTCGACTTGATTGGTCCAGCCGTTTCGGAGGAGATCCGACCACGGACAGACGGACGGACAGACGGACAGACGGACATGTATAAATCGATTCAGTTTTTGATCCTGATCATTTCTATATATATATTAGGTGTAGTAAAAAGAAATCCATTATTTTTCCAATAGATGGCGTTATTTATCTGCATCTCGCGTTAAATAAGTCCGATCGTGTTCCGCTAGGGGGCATTAGAAAGATGACAGTTCCTACTAAAAAAGCTTTTTTGACACTTTTTTGATCGATTGATTCAGTTTTGGTTGAGAGCTTGTCAAAGATGGACATCAGCAAAGAGAAAATTCGCTACATTTTACAGTTTTTCTTCGATAAGGGAGAAAACGCAAGCCAGGCGGCTGAAAATGTGAATAGCGTTTATGAACCTGATACTGTAACAGCCAATCATGCGCAATTTTGGTTTCGTCGATTCCGTTCCGGTAACTTCGATGTCAAGGATGCACCACGCACTGGAAGGCCAATTGTCGAAAATGTCCATAAAATCATGGAAATTATCGAGTCCGACCGTCATGTTAGCACTGTTTCGATTGCAAAAGAGCTAAAGATTGCACAAAAAACCGTTTGGAACCATTTGAATAAGGCTGGATACACAAAGAAGCTCGATGTATGGGTGCCACACGAGTTAACGCAAAAAAACCTCATAGACCGAATTTCCATCTGCGAATCGCTGCTGAACCGCAACAAAATCGACCCATTTCTGAAGCGGTTGGTGACTGGTGATGAAAAGTGGGTCACTTACGACAACGTCAAGCAAAAACGGTCGTGGTCGAAACACGGTGAACCGGCGGAAACGGTGGCCAAGCCAGGATTGACGGCCAGGAAGGTTTTGCTGTGTGTTTGGTGGGATTGGCAGGGAATTATCTACTATGAGCTGCTCCCATACGGCAAAACTCTTAACTCGGAACTCTACTGTCAACAATTGGACCGTCTGAAGGAAGCAATCGCCCATAAGCGGCCAGCTTTGGCCAATAGGAGAAGAATTGTGTTCCATCAGGACAACGCCAGGCCACACACATCGATAGTGACTCGCCAGAAGCTCCGGGAGTTTGGTTGGGAGGTTCTTCTGCATCCACCTTACAGTCCGGACCTGGCACCAAGTGATTACCATCTGTTCCTATCCATGGCGAACAATTTTGCTGGTGAAACATTCGCTTCAAGAGAGGCTTCTGAAATTCGACTGTCTCAATTTTTGCTAATAGAAACGAGGGCCTTCTATGAGAGAGGCATAATGAAATTACCTTTAAAATGGCAACAAGTTATCGAACAAAACGGCGCATATTTGACCTAAATCGGGTCATTCTAACTATCTTAAATAAAGCCCTCAATTTAATGCAAAAATAATGGATTTCTTTTTACTACACCTAATATATGTCTATATCTCCGGAGCTTACTTCTCCCTGTTACAATCTTCGCACAAAACTAATATTAGGCGGGGAGCCAGCAATACTAAAAGTGCACTCACACGGAATTCAAAATTTTGCATATAAAAAGGTAGTAAATATCAATACGAACAAAATGAGCCTGGTATGACAAGGTCTATCCTGGCACTAGTATTTTAAAAAATTTTTTATATTATTAACTAACAGCAACAATTTGCACTCATCGCGGAATTCAATTTTTAACTAGAGCATTGTATTGTACATTTTTATTAGCTTTCAGAAAAGCATGGTATGACAGATTCTATTGTGGCGGTATAGGCTGTCATACCGATTTTTAAAAACATGATGAGGGTAAAATTTTACCCTCACACGGAATCAATTTTTTTTGTTTTTTTGTTGTTTATTTTTTTGTCTTCTTTTTGAAATATTTTGGTATGACAGCTCAAAACTTGACGAAAACATCTGTCATACCTGTTTTGAAGTAAGCGAAGTACGAACGTAGATTTTTCAAATAGCTAATATATATTTATGAAGAAAATGAAGTGTAGGCTATGCAATTAATATTTGTTTATGATACAAATACCATTTATTAATATAATAGGGGTTTTTCCACCAAGTGTCGTTAGTTCAATAGCTGTTAATCGGTATATTTTTACATGCATTTGGTTTTTGTTCGATAAAATTACAAAAACAAAGACCATGTGAAAAAGTACCGATTAACAGCTAACGAATTAACGACACTTGGTGTGAAAACCCCTAATGTAAAGGTTAATGTCCTAATGTTAATCCTAATTTATTATTATAAAATGCAGTATATCGATATAATTTTAAAACTCATTTATTCAAAAGCATCATAATCAAAAGCATCGCAATCATAATGTTGCCTTGGTCGCATTTCTTCATTATCTTCATCATTTTCCTCTTCATCTGCATAATTTTGCAGTAATTTCCTCAACGGTAAGAGGAGCTACTTGCCCAGTATACCATAAGGGTTGAAGTTTACCTTGTTCGTTAAGCTGCCAACCATACGTTGTCGGGTCAATATATTATATAATGCACGATTTTTCGGTCGCATTTTGCCACATTGTATTTATAAATATGGTCCGTAACATTTTCTGCATTAAAGATTTCCAGCAGGGAGGAATATTGCAGGAATTGAAGTTTATCATGCCCTTATAAAAATCATCGTTGTTACTCGAAGTAGCGAAAAATTTCAAAAATAGATCAAATCTGGCACTATTAACATTATTGTGGCTCACTCCATATAATTCATTCGTAAAATTTTTGTATTGTATTTATTTTATCTTGGTTGCAAATGTCTTTTGGATCTAAAAGATGTCGAAAAACATTTTGATATTCTTCATTTTGACTGAGGAGATTGTAAGCTTTTATTTTGCCTTTACGCACGAACGCAGCTGTGTAGTCACAACCTGTAAAGGCATGGAAGCCCGGCAAAGCTTGGCAAAGTGAGAAACAAATATTAATTGCATAGCCTACACTTCATTTTCCTCATAAATATATAATATATTAGCTATTTGAAAAATCTACGTTCGTACTTCGCTTACTTCAAACAGGTATGACAGATGTTTTCGTCAAGTTTTGAGCTGTCATACCAAAATATTTCAAAAGAAGACAAAAAAATAAACAACAAAAAAACAACAAAAATTGATTCCGTGTGAGGGGTAAAATTTTACCCTCATCATGTTTTTTAAAAATCGGTATGACAGCCTATACCGCCACAATAGAATCTGTCATACCATGCTTTTCTGAAAGCTAATAAAAATGTACAATACAATGCTCTAGTTTAAAATTGAATTCCGCGATGAGTGCAAATTGTTGCTCTTAGTTAATTAATTAAAAAAAATTTTTTAAAATACTAGTGCCAGGATAGACCTTGTCATACCGGGCTCATTTTGTTCGTATTGATATTTACTACCTTTTTTTATGCAAAATTTTGAATTGTGTGGAGTGCACTTTTAGTATTGCTGGCTCCCGGACTATATACCCCGCTTACGCTGGGTATAATTAGTACAAATTAAAATTCATTTTATACACTATTTAAAGGAATAACAGAAAATTGATTTTTTGAAGACATTGTCCAAGATGGTACGCTATTTATAAACTTAAATAGGACTACGAAAAACTCAGTTTTTCTAATGTTTACCGTAGACAACTGTTATGGCTTAGCAGTAAATTACGTAAAACCAATTGTTGACCAACAGACAGACAGACATGGTCAATAATAAATATATGTACATCTATTCCTATCGCGAATTCCATTTGTCTGTTATAATCTCCGTGGCAAGACAAATACACCTTTCATTAGGTAAAGGTGTATTGTATGGTAAAGGTATAAAAATATTGTCTGATTTTGAACTTTGATTCTATGTTTGCTTTGATTTGACTTTTTATATGTCTTATTTTATGACGAAAAAATCATATTTTGAAAGCATTATTTCTGGTTGCCCTAGTTATGACTTTTGTTTGTAGGTGCATTTTCGTTTGTCTGTTTTTTAGCAGGGACCGTAACTGATATAAGTTATATTGAAAAACTTAATTTGAAACAAATATTTCCTTTTACCTTAAGCTGGTCAACTTTAAGAGCTACAAATAGATAAAAATCGAAACTGTAAGAAAGTGATTTTTATTTTAAAGAGCAAAAAACATAGCTATTTTGGAGTTTTATTTTTTCCGGCTTAATTAAGTGTTATTTTTCAACTTTTATTTTTAATTCAAACATAAAAATCTAGTTGAGACTTTTACACGAATACAATTAAGGAATGATCTGAGGAGAGGTTGGTTGTTGCTTTTGCAGAAATAAGCTCTCTTGCAATACCTTTAGTTATTCCGAAATCTAAGAGGTCTGGAATTTTTTGAAGATCTGTTCGCCAATAAGTTGGCTGTGTGGGATATACAACGTCTAGAGAATTGTTTTTATTGTCAATTGCCTTGTATAATTGCTGACCCTTAGGATTGCACATTCTGGAACCCCAGAATGTGTGCTTTGAATTATAGTCTCCTGCTGCTAGGAACTTATCACCTAATGTCTTAAAGAAGTCTCAGGACCTTTTTTGCGGTTATGCTAAAACGAGGTGGGCAATAAATCGCCGATAAAAACAGATTTTTACCTCTCACTTTTACGCAAAGCGTTGTTGCCTGAAGGAAATCATAACTGTACGAATCTAGAATAAAATGTTGTATTCTTCTACGAATAAGTATACCAGTGCCTTCATGCGCCTTGCCATCTGGGTTTGATAAATCATATACCCAGGGATTGAGAAGAAATTTTTGTTTGTTAAATGTGTTTCAGAGAGAAGCATAACATCAACTTCTTCCTGATTTACGAAATTCTGAATTTCTAGCATATGCTTGGGTAACCCGTTCGAATTTCAGGCACAAATTTTTAGGAAATTCATATTTTAGCCAAAAGTGCTGTCTTTAATTGTGTTTGCATTTGCACAATTCTCTCGAGTGAGCTTTGCATTGTTTGCATAAATTGGGACCAACTTTGAGTTAGAGTAGATATCATTATCTCAAGACTACTGTTATTGTTAGTAGGAGCACTAATAGAGGTCGCGGGTTTTAGTGCATTTGCATAGGAAGTTCCTGAAGTTACAGGCTTCAAATTAAGGTTGTGAGAGGATAATGGTACCGAAACAGTAATATTTTTTGTAGTATTACGACCTGATTCTTTTTTAATATTGATTCGTTTTTTTAAGATCTTGATAAACTAGACAACCTCCGAAATTTTCAGAATGATTTCCTTCGCAGTTACTATATTTAAGTAAATTGCGATCATTTTTTGATTTTTTATCACAGACTGAGCTGTGATGAAGCTCGCCACATATTACACACACGGTGCGCAATTGTGCAATAATGTTTTGTGTGTCCAAATTCTTGGCAGTTGGCACATTGTATGGGACCATTTCTTTTATGTGGCTCTTCTACCGTTATTTTACGATGCAACAGGAATTGCAAATTGTATATCGGATGGATTTCGTTTTTTTTTTTTAAGCTTTAAGTTGTCCGGCAACAGATCAACTTTAAAGATAGGCTGAGGGATTTTCGCTTTGTTAAATATATTTATAACCGATCTTGCGTGGAAACCATTCTTTTCGAGCGCACTCTTTATTTAGTTTGTGTCAACATCTGCTTCAATACCTTTGATCAGCACTGTAATACCTTTACTACTCTTCAGCTGGTATGGGTAAAAATTTTTATTCACTCCTTCAAACTCTTTTACAACTTTTCGGTAACTTTCTTCCGTGTTTGTTTGAATTTTAGTTTCATGGATATTACCCCTAGTTAAGGGAACTACGTAAAAGTTGATATTTCTTAATAAATTAGGTAATTCGGGCATAAGTGCATTCGAGCTCCGCTCGCGCAAATAGATTGGGGGCGGTTTAAATACTTTTTTTGGTTAATTTTCTGTTGAATTTTCATCAGAAATTGCAGCAAGTGCGAATTAGTAGTGGTCCTCATGCAGGTTCGCAAATAGCCTTCGTAAATTTTGCTATCGCAAATTTTCCGACGCTGAATGAGCGACCCTTCGAAGGCACTTCGCAAAATTTTGCTTAAATCAGCTGTTTGTTGAGTTTTGACGTTTAATTTGCTGCCAAACTTCTGAAGTTATAGTGTGAAAATTAATAAAAAAATTATAAAAACAATGCCAAAAGTAAGCAAAAAGCTCAAATTTTTAAAACTATATGAATAAATTGTAATAACTAAAATGTGTTGGTTGGACATGTTAGCTGAGAATGCGGGTAAGATAAATAGTTGCTCAAAAATGTTTAAGTTATGTACAGTTTTTTCCCCCTTCTGATCGATGAAAAGAGGATAATATCCTCGAGGATTTTACTCTTGTCCTAATAGCTGCAAGAGCTGCTCGGTATTGGTAGTTTTTTGTTCATCACTCGATATCAAAATCGACACTTTAACTCAGTGGCGTTCTACCACAACTAGACGAGAACAGATTCAAACAGCTCATGAGGGTTGACTGGACGAATTTCGAAAAACTGTTCAATTTAATTAAGAGTGATAAGGGTTTTAAAGGCGCTGTAACCGGAAAGCAGTTTCCTATCCAAATCCAACTAGAACACTTTACAGGCTTGGGTCAAGTGGTGAAGGAGCAACTTTAACCAAAATTGCAAATCTTTTCGGCATTGGGGATGGAGGAACCATACAGGTATTAAAGAAAGGTTCAATTAGAGGATTACTAATTACTAAATGTTCACTATTTCAGAATATAACTTACAGAGTATTTAACGCAATACTACGAATTAAAGATAAATATTTGTATTGGCCATCCGCTTCTGAAAGGAAACAGTTAGTGTCCGAAACCTTGAACGAACTTCCTAATTGTATTGGATATGTAGATGGCACGGAGATTAAGCTGGCAGAAAAACCAACACAAGATCCAGAATCTTTTTTTTCGCGGGAAGCATATTTACTCCATTAAAGTACAAAGTCATATGTGACCACAAACTGCGAATTCGTCATGTTATAGCTGGCTATCCCGGAAAGTCTGCATGATGCTCGTATTTTTAACAATTCCGAATTGGGTTTAAAAGCCTGAAAAGTTTTTTAGCTACGACGAGTGGAGTGCAGGAGATAGCGCTTACAAATTTACGTCTAATGTAGTCACCATTTAGAAGTGTTGGCGCTAATTCCGTGACGAAGAGCCGAAGAGAATTCAAATAGAATCTTAAGTCTATATAAGGTTCGAGTGGAACTCTTTTATGTTTTTTAAAGGAGAGATTTAATTGTCTCAAAGAATTAAAAATTGCAATCAGAGATGACTATTGCATCAGGAAGGCATGCAAATGGATCCTCGTTTGCGCAATTATTCACAACGTAATTTTAAGTGAAGATGGGGATGAAGGATATGTAAAAGAAACCCAAAATGATATACCGGCGGGCTTCGATAAAAAACACTGACAGATTGGCCTATATCGACGGTGAGACAAAACGGCAAAAGATAACACCGGCACACAAAAAAAAGGTCAAGATTTTCTCCATCATCTCCATTTTCTTGCTCGCGTACCCAAAAACGTATTATCTGATACGTATTTTCGATTTTTTGATGCATTACAGCATTTTCCACCCTACTGGGGGTTTGGTTAATCAAGGATTCAGGGGGTGTTGGCGAAAACTAAGGGTCGTATCTTAATTTCGACTTTATATTCTTGCTCAGCGTGCACAAAAATGTTACTGTGCGACACGTATTTCGATTCCTTATGTTATTTAAGAAATTTCACCTTTTTTGGGGGTGTTGAACCAAGATGCAGAGGGGTGTTGAGGGAAAATTAAGGGTCGTATCTTAGTTTCGACTCCATATTCTTGCTCAGCATACCAAAAAATGTAACTTGCGATATTTAATTTTTTATTTTATGCATTTTTGAAAGTGAGTCCTTTTGGTGGTTTTAGGGGGGCGCTGGGGCGAAAACTGGGGATGATGGAGAAAATTCTGACTCCGGATTCGTGATCAGCGCCCCACAAAACATAAAGGGGGGGTATGTCACTTTTCTGTAACAGGATCTTTTTTGTTTTGTGTGCCGGTGTAATTAGCGCTCCAAATGCTTAAGGCTGCAATATAATTGTTCCAGTATTTCCATTTAAATTTCCATCAGCCAAACTTCTTACTAAAGTGAATAAAAAACAAATAAACTGCAGTAAAAAACAGTCCACTTTTTATTTTAAAACAATTATTTTAAACCTTCAACTAAAAAAAAAAAAATTCCTATAGAAAAATATTAACAAAAAAGGTATTCGCACCAGTAAAAAACATGTTCTTGGGTTAAAATTTAAATAACCTATTTTTGAACACGTTTGTAAGCTAGTTCAATTTCAATCTTTTTTCAGTTGAATTTCAGCTTCCAACTCTTGTTTGTGTTTTCTTACACGTTCTTCCATTTCCATTTCCAATTTTTATACCCAGCGTAAGCGGGGTATTTAAGTTTTGTGCGAATCTTGTAACAGGGAGAATTAAGCTCCGGAGATATAGAAAAATATATATAGAAATGATCAGGATCAAAAACTGAATCGATTTAGACATGTCCGTCTGTCCGTCCGTCCGTCTGTCCGTGGTCAGATCTCCTCCGAAACGGCTGAACCAATGAAGTCGAAATTTGGCACACATGTCTATCGGGGTCCGAGTATGATCCTAAGTAAAAATGGGAGACATCCACCCAATGCCACGCCCACAAATGAATTTATTGTGTTTTAAGTAAAATGCTTGTAACTTGCGAACCACTCAACACATTCCATTGATATTTATTGTACTGGTAAACTACGAAAAGGGACATTTCCTGGCAAAAAATGGACGCCGTCCTCGAGCTACGCCCACAAATAAGGGCTTATCGTAACTTAGAAAAGAAAAAGGCGTAGAAGCTTCAAATTCGCAACATAGGTTGACCAAGGCGAATGAAAGGTGTGGGAACAAAAATTTATGTAGCCCGCCCACTGTCACGCCCACAAATGGAGAATTTTCGTAACTTCCGAAGTAAAAGGCGTAGAAGCTTCAAATTCGCAACATACGTTGACCAAGGCAAATGAAAGGTGTAGAGGAAAAAATTAATGTGGCCTGCCCCATGCCACGCCCACAAATGAAGATTTTTCGTAACTTCCGCAGTAAAAAGGCGTAGAAGCTTCAAATTCGCAACATAAGGTTGACCAAGGCGAACGAAAGGTGTAGGAACAAAAATTTATGTAGCCCGCCCACTTCCACGCCCAACAAAATCGAGAATTTCGTAACTTCCGAAGTAAAAGGCGTAGAAGCTTCAAATTCGCAACGTAGGTTGACCAAGGCGAATGACAGGTGTAGGGAAATAATTTATGTGGCCCGCCCACTGCCACGCCCACAAATAGAGAATCAAAAATAGTGCGCTCATAATGTCGGGACGCTGGGTATTTCAAAGCCGAGCTTGACCGACTTTAGCTTTCTTACTTGTTTGATTTGAACTTGCTGCTCCAAATCGTATTTATCTTTTTTTTTCATGTAGTCAAATTTTTGTTTTTTCCAGTTCAAATTTCTTATTCTGCAGATCTATAAGATCTGCAATTTGGATTAGCTTGACGCTCTTTGCGCTTCTTTTGGCTACACGTTGTGGAATCCGAAGTTTAAAAGCCGCTTTTGTTTTTTCGGTGTTGGTTTCAGTATAAGTTTCAATATTTTCGGTATCATTTACCATTTCAATACTCTCCAATAACTCTAAATCGTCTATTTAAACATCACAATCGAGTGCAGAAGCATCACAGCTTTTATTTAAAAGCGCTTCAATGCTGTCCGTATTGCTTATGACCATTGGCACGTTTACATTTTTACGAATGCCGAAAATCTGGGTCAGGTCGGAGTAAAAAGGGCAAAGCTTTGCGATATAATCGGAAACCCTTTTTGCATCACCTTCTTCAAGGAGCCCAGCGCCGGTATTGGATTTCCAATTTACCGCTTTTATGTACGTCCCCTTTAGGTGCCTCATTTTATTGCGCATTATTACCCATGGCATGTTAGTTAAGCAACCAGTTTTTTGCAGCTCTTCATAAAATATTTTGGCAGTTGGTTTCTGCAATTTAAAAATATTTGTAATATATTTGAAATTTTTGAAATTGTTCTTTGACTACCTCAAAACTTTCTGGCTTTCCTGATATTTTTTCAATCTCAGTACTTTTAACCTGCAAACCCAATTTAATTAAGTTTAATATATTGAAATAAAATACGAATACCAAAACTTACTGCAGCCATTCTTTGAAATACGGAACCGGACCAGCTGTTTAAGGTTCTCACATCGTTAAACATGTTTGACGGCAAGTTTAAAATATTGCAACTGTGTCTTTCTTTTTCAAATTAAGGTGTAAAACCATTTGGACCGTAAGTCCTAGGCTTGTCAAATGCGATTGGCTGTGTATGCCCACCCCAACATATTATGCGAAGTAGCTAACGACATTTTGCGAAGCAAAAACCAATGGGAAAGTCTATCACGCTTCGTAAAATTTCCATACGATTTTTGACAGTTCGTTTCCCATTTCGTAAAAATTGAGAACTTGCATGAAGACCACTAGTGTTTCTTGGGAAGCAGGAGCTTCCATTTTATTAATTTTTGGCCCTGTTGTTATTTTTCCGGAAGGGCTTCTTTTCCTCTTCGTAATATTAATATAACGGTGCATACCGATTAGCACCGCCTGCTGCTTATTTTGCTTTATATTCATTTCAGCAACTATTGGACTTTGTTTGGACGAATTAAGTTCAATTACATCTCTAGAAAGAGCGTCCAAAGAGGAATTTGGTAAAATACTCTTAGGAGTGTTGCTAGGGTTATTTTTCTTACCGCTATGAGAAATGAGTAGAACTGGTAGAGCTCGATCTCTTCCTTTCGAGCTGGATTTTTATATTTTTGAGTTGGCTTATACCTGGCTGTTCACTTGTAGACTGGTCCAGATTGTCACCGTTTTGTGTAATTTCCCTACTGGGAATTAATAAATTTTGCCTACCGGGATGTTGATTAAGCCCAGCTTTTAACTGGTTCGTGTCGCAGCTATTGGATAGTGGACTGTGTCCGATTGGCATCACTTTCAGGCGAAGCAGCTAGCTGCTGCAGCAGCTGCAGAGACCGAGTGTCTCTTTCTATCGTTTTTAGAAGTTGGACGACAACAAATAATATACGAATGTCCGTATGTTTATTCACTATACTTATCTTTATTTTGTGTTTCAAACACACAATGTACTGGTGAAGCCAAAGCTTTTTTGGAACTATGGAATGAATACGGAATTCATATACTTTTTTAAACCAATAAGTCTTGCTTTGAATATTAAAAAGGCTTCTTCTTAAAACGATTTCCTTCCAATAAGGAATCGTATCAAAATGCCATTTTTATAAGAATGTCACATAGTTTGATTGATATGGTCACCTTATTATTTGACTTTATCAAGCAGTTTTCCATATTCTTCAGCAGAAATAATAAGATATTCACATGAAATATATGAGGATATTTATTAAAATTTTTCAATAAGATGTTCTCTATGAATTCAAAGAGTTTTCTCTATGGAAAAAGCACATCGTTCATATAGCTTAATAAGATTTCTCTATAAAATCGCTCAATAAGGGGATCTTATCGATTTTATGGGGTCATATTTTTCTGTGCGTACAAACGCTTTTGACTTTCTCTGTTCAGGCAATTTGTTTTGTTGTTTTCTGGATATACAAAAACGAAGTAAGTGAACAGGCAAAGAAAATACCTGGGTCGGTAAAATAAAGTAACGATATCCTTATCTGCATGAAATGCGCGCACTGTTTAACACAACTGAACACTTCGAAAGCTCGATAGTGATGTATGAAATATTTAGGGCACTAATATAAAAGTCCAGTTCCCATCTTTTATTGTGGCCTTTCTTATGAGGATAAGATTTTCAATAAAAAGTGTGTTATTTTTTGATTTGATCAGGTAATTTAGTACTTGATGGAATCTGATGCTTCTTGTGAATTGTGCGGTTTTGTATAAAAGGTTTTGGGCCTCGTTAATTTTTTTTTGGCGTGCGCTGATTTCTAAGCTATAATTCTCCCGGAAGCAATGGGTTAAGTATATCAATTGAAATAAAAGTAATCGTCGGTTACCAATTTGAAACATTTTGGTAATTGGTCATTTAAATCGAACACATTGAAAAATGAATTTATGCCCGTGCATAGTTTTGGGTTGCAGTATTTCCTTGAAGGTGTTCCTTCATTTAAAAGTTGTTTCATCTTATAAACCCTTTTTTAGTGCTCGAATTGTAATTTTTTAAAAATTCCACAGGCCTTTTCTGAAAAAGCCATTTTTTGCAGATATAAAATTTTCACTAACGCCTATATTTTTATTTCTATATTCCTTATAGGAAAACAGTGAAGCCGCTTTATTGGGATCAGCTTATCGTGCAAAATATGCAACATTTTTAAGTCTTCATCATCCAAATGATGATCTAATCAATAACAAATTTGGATCGTGTTCAATTCCAAGCTACCACGATTACGTCGTTCAATACATTCCAAATCATCTTCAAAAAATTTGTGAGCCAAGCAAGGATAGTGACATCATTTACCGACCGATGTTACAACGTTATCGAGAAATGGCTAAAATCTTACAGCGTAAAGAATAGAATTTATCAGAATTGGTACGCAATTTGCTATTGATGCATTCCAGTTTTATCTTATTATCTTTTAAAAACTTCAATTACAATTTTATAACCGAGTTTTTTATACATTATTCACCTTTTAAAAAAATATCGAGTAATTTTGTGTTTTCCATCAACTTATGACGTCCTGGCAAAAAAACTTGGCTTTGTTATTGTTGTTATGTCCCATGATAGGAAATGAAATTTTGAAAACCTAATATTTTTTACGTGGAAATAAATAATAATTAAGAAAATTATGCTTGAGTAATAACTTTTGATGCATTATATTATTATTATTGGTGGAGGGTACGAGCGTTTTTCCGTCCGTGGCACTGCGTCCTTTCCGGACTATTGTGCCAAACCCGTTGCTGCTCTAGAGTATCTTATCTACTCCGGTAATGTCTAGAAAGATTTCTCACTCTTCCTATATACAATTCCACCAGTTCTGTCTGTTGGATGATTTTCCTGCCCAGTATAGACCTCCTTTGTCAATGCAGCGCCGGGCATTCTGCCAGGATGTGCACTGAGGTTTCCTCCTCTTCCAGGCAGAATCTACACTCATCGCTGTTGGGATAGTTCCAATCGATATTTATGTTTTTTAGAAGGGCGTGCCCACTGATAATAGCTACCATTGTTCTCAGTTCAGATCTGTTTTAAACAAAGTAGATATTCGGATTTCTTCTCCATGTATCTAGGAAAGAATAGTTTGGTGCATGTTTGACCAGCCGTGCGAGACCACATCCGGTTTGCTTTGTCCAGAAACTCCAAGTATACGGTCCGAATGAAGTGCGATCTGCTGACACTAAGTATTGGCTCTGGACCATAGGGAGGCCTTGCTGCTCACTCCTTCACCAGTCTGTCCGCTTCTTCGTTTCCTTCGTGACCAAAGTGTGCAGGTATCCAGTGTTGCGTCACTTGATTCCTGCTAGCTAGTTCCTGAAGTACATTAACTGTTTCCCAGACTAGCATCGAGTTCACTGCAGGTGACTGCAGGGCCTTTAAGGCTGCCTGATTGTCTGTCATTATGTATGTGGTTTTACCATCCATACTTAGGTTTATGAGGTGTCTGGTGCATAGGTTAATCGCTAGCATCTCTGCTTGGAAAACCGTATCATATTCTCCGAGGCTTATACTTTCTCCATACCCCGAGCTATGCATTCCCGCTCCTGCTCCCGTTTCGGTTTTGGATCCGTCGGTATACCAGACTATTGCATCGTCAGGAGGAGTGACTCTATTTACACTCCAACTGTCCCTTTCCGGAATTACGATGATGTATCTCTTGTCCAGAAAGTGTTTTGTGAGGATTCTGTCCAATGGCATCATGAAGTCTTTATTATTCATCCTCTTCTCTAATAAAGACAGATGGCCTTTGGAAGTCTTTTTGAGCTTCACTCCGCCCAAATGAAACCGTCTGTGCAGGTCCAGCGTTGCAGTTTTCTGTACTTGCAGCTCCAGCGGCATCATATGTAACATGGTGTTTAATGCTGCCGAGGGAGTGGTCTTCACACATCCTGTTATGCTGGAGTTGGCTAGTATTTGAACTCTACCCAACTTAGTGACTGTTGCTTTCTCTTCCGTCTTCGCCCACCAGACGAGTGAGCCGTAGGTAATTAGTGGAAATGTGATCAGGGAGTATAATTTAAGCAGCCATTTCGGTTGCACTCCCCAATTCCTGCCACAGAGTCTTTTGCTGATCCAAAGTGCATTAGTCGCTCTTTTCGTCAGCCTGTCAATATGGGAACCCCAGTTCAGTTTGCTGTCTAGTGTAATCCCAAGGTATTTAACCTCATCTGTGTGTTGTATGTTTTTCCGATAAATCATTAGCTGTTTAAGGTGATATTTCCTTTTCATGGTGAAAGGAACAACGTTGGTTTTGTCCGGGTGGACAGATAGTCCCCTTCGTTGACACCAGTTCATTATCGTTTTCAGTGCCGAATGCATTAGATCCAATAAGATGTTCCCGTCCTTGCCTCTCACAATTACTGCTAGATCATCGGCATAGGCTATTGTTTGGAATCCCTTCTGCTCCAGGGAGCAGAGAAGTTCATCTACTACCAGAGACCACAACAGGGGGGACAGAACCCCTCCCTGTGGGCAGCCTCTTGCTGTGGTGGCTATTATTTCCGTATTTCCCAGTCTGGATTTTATGATTCTACTTTCCAGCATCGCCAAAATCCAGCCAGTTAGGATCTTAGGAACGTTGAAGTGTTCTAAAGCCGTCTGCATGGCTTCGAACGTTGTGTTGTTGAAGGCTCCTTCTATGTCCAGGAAAGCTACCATACAGATTTCTTTAGACTGAAGGGTGTCTTCAATGGTTCCAACCAGAGTCGATAGGGCCGTTTCTGTGGATCTACCCTTACGGTAAGTGTTATTTTAATAATGTTCACGTTTCCGGTGAACTGGTCGCCTGCTTTAATGCGAGTAGCCGCGTGAATTAAAAACCAAATTTTAAGAGCACTCGTTTTAATTTTATTACATTTGAAAATTTCAATATTTTAGTTTAATTATTTAGTGATTTAAGCAAAAGGTATTTCAATCAAATATTTAGTCTTTGCGCGTGCAAGCGTTTCGAGAGAGCTTTAAGAAAAAATAGTCTTACACTCACTGGCGACTTTTTGACTACTGCCAGTTCAAAAATAGGGTTACAATAACCAAAGTAATTCAATACAATATGAAAATGAGAATAACCAAAATAACGGAACAAGCTCACTGTGTTGCCACTTTTAATAAAAGCTAGTTAGATTTAAGTCTGGATGATTCCGCCAACAGTAAGTATGTTGGCACGAATTAAGGGGGGCTCTCTTCAGGATCTCTTCTCTTATATATCTGTCAACGGTTTTCTTTAAACCCTTCAGTGCTAACGGCATAAGGCTTATTGGTCTGAAGGATTTTGGATTGTTTTTATCTGCTCTTGCAGGCTTGGGTAGATAGACGACGTTGACCGTCGTCCATGCGTCAGGTATATAGCCGAACGCCAGACTGCTAGAGTAGATACGCCTTAGATGGGATAGCAGAATCTGTCCCCCTTCTGTAGTAGTGCGGGAAATTTATTGTCAGCTCCCGCCGCTTTGCAACTCCTGAAACTACTTATAGCCCACTCCATCGCTTGCTGCGAACAAATGGAGCTTGCCAGTTCCCAGTCCTCTCTCTCCGGACACTTCTGTCCTTCACGAGGTCTGGGTATTGCAACCTCCGGTATGATCGTTGCTCCCGGAAAGTGGACTACCGTGAGTAGTTCCAGTGTTTCTTTCTTGTTTGTGGTATTACGGCCGTTCCCATCCGTCAATGTGCCGATTGGGGTCGACCGCTCCGTGCTAAGAATCTTTTGGATCCGACAGGTAGTTGGCGCATCCGAGATTGATTCGCAGAATCTATTGAAGGACTCCTTTTTCGCCTTCTTGATTTCTTTGTTGTAGTTGGTGAGAGACCGAGAGTAGGACGGCCAGTCATTATCCCGCTTGGTCCTGTTGAACAGTCTCCTAACCTCTCTCCTTAGCTTTTCTAAGTTTCGGTTCCACCACGGTGTCTGCCTCCGAAGAGTCTTTACCTTCAGTGGGCAATTATTTTCATAGGCATCAATTATGGATTCTTTTACGATATTAGTAGCCTGTTCCATGCTGCCTATGGAGTCTATTGTTTCTGCTGAATATTTTTTAAGTTTGAGACTGAGTTCGGCATTGTAACTGTCCCAGTCAGTCTGTCTCTTGGGTCTAAATGATATTGAGGTTTTGGCTTGAGTTCCTAGCTCGAACCTAATATGCCTATGGTCTGAGCATGAAGGCTCAGAATAAACTCGCCATTTGCTGACAAGGGTTTTTGCAAAGGAGGTTGTGAGAGTAAGGTCTAGGACCTCCTCTATTGCTTGACTCACCTCTTGAATTTATGTTGGAGCTGCCCCATGTGGTGTGGTGGGCATTCGCATCACAGCCTAGGGTCACCTCCAGCTTGTTCCTCCTGGCGTACCTGATGAGTTGTTCCACTTCGGTAGGAGGACATGAGTTCGAGTCTCCCGGGAAGTAGACTGAAGCCACTATCACTTCCTTGGAGTCGATTATGATCTTTGCCGCACACAGATCTGGTGTTACAAAATCTGTTATCGGAAAGAAGGATATGTTATTAAAAACAATGCAGGTTCTAGGTCTACTGTCACCTGGGCAGTAAAGTACATTACCTGCTTGGGACAGTCCCAGAATTTGGTTGCTCGTGCTGGTCCAGGGTTCCTGTACGAGCAAGATGTTAGGACCAATCGTCACGCTAGTCCTAGTTAGTGCAGCGGA
The DNA here is from genome assembly GCA_020466095.1 of Chlorops oryzae. Taxonomy (NCBI): domain Eukaryota; kingdom Metazoa; phylum Arthropoda; class Insecta; order Diptera; family Chloropidae; genus Chlorops; species Chlorops oryzae. The sequence continues at coordinate 39,972,795 of CM035807.1, read as the reverse complement.
TGCTGCTTTCGCCCGGTGAAGGTTGATTTGGACAACCGCCACCATTACTGGCTGCTCCGAGGCGGATTGGGCTTCGCCTCGCTCTTCTTCTCCTCCTTGCCCTTCTCTTTCTCCTCTCGGCTGGCAGTGACTGTCTGCTTATTGGGAGTTAGACCCGTATTGCTCTTGCGGCTGCTAAGAGCTGCCGCTCGAGCCGTTGTACGGGTTAAGGGCTTGGAGCGTGTTTCCACGTTTTTCCTCCCCGAGATCGGATTATCTGTTGCCTTGACATTGGCTGTCTGCTTAGCAGTCATCCTCTCTCTGGCCTGCTTGCTCGTCGAAGGTCCAACCTCATCGACAACCATGGGAGTCTCACTTCCGGCGGCTTACACAGTCTCCTCGCGAGTTGGCTCCCTTTTCTCGCTCTCTACTGCCTTGGGTGACTCCTTGTTATCTCGTCTTACCCGGAACTGTACCCTTCCCAGGTTGAAAAAGGGAAGGTTATTTAGTTCCGCCAAGAGCTTGACAGTTCTGTCATCCACTGCAATGGTTAGCGTGTAGCCCTGTTGAGCGTCCGATCTGCTCAACACCTTCCAGTTGCTTACCGGAAGCGTTCTGTTCTGACTCTGAACCAGTTTCAGAGTCTGCGTTGTTGGTAGTTTGCCCGGGAAATGGGCAACAGCGATGCATGGCTTGGGGATGTCATCCCCTTCCACCAGCTTCAGCTCTTTCCCTCCCGGTTTTACGCTAACTACCAACGAACTGAGCCACTGCTTTGTCTCAGCGTCAGCGCAGTTAAAAGTAACCCATCCGGGTTTTAATGAGCAGCCCAGGAATCTGACTTGAGGGCCGTCAGCAGGGATCTTTAGCAGTTCCATGCATATTTGCCCCTCCAATTCCTTCTGCTCCTCTAGGCTCAGCTGAACTGATGGGAAGTTCAGCGGTAGTAGACCAACTCTTATCGAGCTGGTAGTTTCAGCATAGGACGGTTTTGTCCTTTTCGGCTCAGGTTTCCTTGCCGGCTCCCCTTGCCTTTTCGATGCTCCATTTTCTGGCGCCGGACGTTCCGGCTCTTCTTCCAGAACAATCTTCAGGGCCTCCTCATATGGTCGTCCTGACCCCTTCAGCCTCCTCAGCCTTTTCTTTTGAGAAGTCGTTAACCGCTTTCTCTTAAGGGTCAGGCCTTGCGCAGCTGACTCGAGTGAAGGAACGTCATCTTCGGAGGTTCTTTGCTACGTCGTGGAGGTTGTTTCGGTGGCAGCCGAAATCGACGAGCATTCAGTGCTCGTTCTGCTTCGGGGAGGCTGTGCTCTCCAGCCACCTTCCGCAGCGGTTACAGCCTCAGGCTGTATGGTATGAACGGATTGTCCGTTCTCGTTTTTAGTTGTTGTTGTTGTTGTTGTTGTTGTTGTCAGGTTGTCCATTTTATTGGGTCCCAACTTAAGACCGCTATCTCCGTCTGTTTGCTGTATCCCCTATAGGATCGCGTGGTTGTCTATGCACAAGTGCAGGGAGGTCACGCTAGGGTTGGTGTGCGCCCTTATGGGGTCACACACTCAGAGCCAGATCCAGTGATTAAGTAGGACTAAGTCAACTACACTACAGCCACCAACTAAATGGCGACAGACTTCGAACGTATCTTAAGATTTTCCAGATTTTAACGGGACGGAGACGCCCTGACATTAGCCCAGGAGCCATTTCTAGTCGATGTCATTCGACTATACTGAGGTCCCAGAATGCCAGAGCAGCCAGCCCAAGTTCGTAAATTCCGAAAGGTATTCCTACTCGATGTCCGGGTAAGCCGTGTCAGTCTGGGATCATACACAGCTGACAGTTTACCGTCCTCCGTGGCAATCCCAGATACTAGGGTACGCGAGTGCGTTACGCTCGTCACGCCGAACAGCAGCTGTTCAGCGTGCCCTATGCATAGACTACTCTTAGCTTCGAGTCGCTCACCTTCAGCCTTACCGACATGGGTGTCCCTTCCGGCAGATAAATCATACCGTCGGCATCGCCCTTGGGATCATTGCGCTCTACTGAGCCTCCTTATCGCGTCAAGATGGTAGTGTTGTGAGTTACAACATTCGTGTACTCACTGTACGACCTAGCATGAATCAAGCAGTCAATCGTTTTCGCAAGAACAGCGAATAACGGACAGAAGCAAACTAAAGAAATGCAACGATCGAAGACAATGACACAATATCGGCACCAAAGCAGAACTAGAACTGGAACGCAGAAGTAGGTCAGCGGTAATGAGAACAACGACTACGTCAGCACCAGCTATTAAACGAAGTTATGGAGAAAAGCGAAATTGGGCAATAGGCGATTGCACAACAGCAGTTCGTCATTTGCGGAAGTGTTGCAGATTTGGCGAGAAAGTGCAGCCTAAGCACTTTCTACTTATAAAAGGGAAGAATCAACATCGACAAAGGGACTCTTGATTCAGTA
>CM035807.1:39953837-39970268 GCA_020466095.1 Chlorops oryzae | reverse complement strand
GTTAAACATTACCTTAACGAAAATTCCTGCCGTTTTCGTTGTTCTAGCTTGGATATCTATTTATACCTTATCTGTACTTCGATTTAGCTTCTTAAACTCGAGATTATTATTAAGCAAAAAAATTTCGCGAATGGTGGTCATGGTCAAATTTTAACCGTTAGAGGACAATATGTCTAGCTGCGAAATACTCAATTCAAAATAGTGTAAATCAAATTTTTGCGAATTTCGCGAATGGTGGTCATGATCAAATTTTAACCATTAGAGGACATTTTGTTTAGCTGCGAAATACTCTATTCAAAATAGTGAAAATCAAATTTTTGCGAATGTCGGGAATGGTGGTCTTGATCAAATTTTAACCGTTAGAGGACATTTTGTTTAGCTGCGAAATACTCAATTCAAAATAGTGAAAATCAATTTTTTGCGAATTTCGCGAATGGTGGTCATGGTCAAATTTTAAGCTTAAGTGACGACTTTATTTGGCGGCAAAATACACAATCGGAAGAAGCAAAAAAAAAATCATTTTTGTATACAGATATGAGAATAAGAGAAAAAGTGTTTTTTTCTTATATGTAGGATGATGACCATAGTTTATAGCGATGTCGCAATTTTTTTTCAGCGAATGCTTTAAGTCTTACATGGTAGCTATACACACACCAATTTTCAATAAGCTGGGATGTATAGTAAAAAAGTTATCCAGGAAAAACCTTAAAAATCGTGATTTTTGAAACTTCTGAACCCACTTCCCACGACCCAAGGAGGGACTACGAAAACAATTTTTATGCAGTTTTTCGGACATTTACCTGGTTCATGTCCATGCCGAATTTCAATATGATATCTTTCATGGCTTAAGAGTTAATTACGAAAAACTAAAGTGTGACCGACAGACAGACTGACAGACAGACAGACAGACAGACATGGCTAGATCGACTCCTCTTGTCACCCTGATCAAGAATATATATATATGTCTATATCTATCGCGACTCCTTTGGTATGTTACATACTCCGAGCCAAACTTAATATACCCTTTCCTTCGGAAAAGGTATAAAAAAGAAACGAAAAAAAATTGTGTGTGTTTAAAAAAACGGAAAAAATTATGTTTGTGTATAAAAAAAGGAAGAGAATGTACTAGCAGTTTCAGTGAGTGTACTTTAAGTATATGGAATAGGAATATGAAAGATTATCAATAGTGAAAAGAAATTGTGACTGGTAATCAAAAAGAAAGAAATGCGTGTTATGGGTTCTTCTCGTTTTACCTTTTTTTTCTTCTATTTGATTTTGCTGCAGATCGAAAGTAATTAGGGATGCTAGAGGCTTTTGCGTGCGGACATTCTTCCTGCGTTAGTTCATGCGGACAAGGAGATTTTCTATCTTATAAATATTCTTTTTTTTTTCAATTCAGTTACCACAATTCATTCTAATTCTAATTCAATTCAATAAAAAAAATAATTTAGACTACAAAAATTTCATTTTACAAAAATATATATTTCTTACTGCCTTTGTTTCGCAGATGTTTTTCCACGTCTCCTCCTCAGTGCTTCTTCTTTTCTGGTTCCCCTTCTTCTGCTATCGGGCGTTTCGTTGGTGCTTCTACTGGAGGTGCTGGTTTACTTGATACCTTCACATATCTCGATTTAGACATCCGGACTTGGTATAAGGTCTCGTTTACTCGTGCCACCCTTATTTCTTTTCGTAGGACTAGCGGAGTACCTGCCCCAATTTCTTCTGCCGGTACTATGAAGTCACGAACGTGGGTGTGTGTTCTTTGCCCGTCGGGCTGTAACCAGTCCAACTTTTCAATCTCCTCGTCGATGTCGATCTGGAGGACGACCTCCCATTTTATTTCCGGAGATGGTGGTCTGGGTCTCGTAAAAACCTCGGGCACGGTAGTCGCTGGCGCAGGCTCCACGTATGTGAAGGTTTGTTTGGGTGGTTCGCACTTGGGCCTCTGCTCCAGTCGCACCCTCTTCGTTTTTGGATCCTGTCTTTACACGAATGTTGCCAGCAGCTCTTTCACTCGTGGTTGTGTCTCCTTAATCCGCTGGTACGCCTCCAGGAATTTCAATTTCGAGGTTGACCACTTTTCGTTTGCGTTCTCCATCTGTAGAATTGTTATTAGTGTGGAGAGGTAATTTTTTTTTCTCTTTTTGTTCTTGTACATTTATCGTCTTTGCTTGTTCTATGTCTTATCTTAGTGTAGTGTCCAAAAAAATGTTCTTCCTTCTCATTTTTTTTAATTTTTTTTTTAAATTTTTTATTATATATATTTTTTTTTCTTTAATTCATTTTTAATTTACTTTTCAACTATGTTATCTTTATTTTTAATTTTTTTTTTATCTTTTTCACATTTAGAATCCACACACCGTGGATCGCACGCAACAGGGGTGTTGGGATATAGGGTGCTAGCGCTCCGACACAGTCCAGCGTATAAACGCTTCCTTATTCCAACACCAAATTATAGGAAACAAGCGCTCAGACAAAGTCGAGCGTATAAATGTTCCTATAAACCTCTTTAAATAAAAGAGTGAAGTTTATATTTTATCTTTTCTTTATTTAATGATCCTTATATCTATGAGAGGATTTATATTCACTGTAAAAATGCTAACACTACTTTAAAATTTCTCTATTTTCTTATTTATACTTTTAACGCCGTGGTTCGTATGTACGCACGTCAAAAGCAGAGACTTCCGAAAACCAGTCTGCTCTTTCTGTGTTCGAGGCTCCCTTTTTATAGGCCAATATTGCTGATCGGTGATATTGAATATCGCTGTTGATACTTTGTAAAACCTCTTGCATAAGATTCACCTGCAAGTCTATCTTTGGTGCTGCTATTCTCATATCGTCGTTGTTGTTGTTGTAGGTCGGTGTTTGGTGGCGTTGAACCTTGCGCAGAACCTATGACGCGTCAGCTCGTGCCTCGCGTGTTTTCCCTTGCTCGCCGAAAGCTCGACAAAGCTATCCCGTTGTTAGTATGTTGTTGTTGTTGCCAGCGATCGAGCTCTTCAGCATAGCTTAGACAGTTGCAATGTTGGCTTGCCGGCTCGCGTCCCTCATACTTGACACCTAGCTGGCCGTGCCTATCATTGCTGTCGCTCCGTTAATTCTCTCCCGCCGTTCTAATTCTCGGGTTTCACCCACTGGCTTTTAGCATTGCGATCGTGGGCTTGGAGTGATTTCACAACCGTTGCCGTCTGCCGAAACTTCTGGGTCTCATATTACATTCAATTCATTTGGGCGATTGCTGCTAAGGCTAATTTCACAATCGCACTGGTTGAGTCTTCGCGCTGGTTCTTGTTGTTGCACTTTTTTTTGGCGAAGATTGGGAGGTATAGCATGGTTGTGCGTCTGTGACACGCATTATCCCTCCCTTCCTTGAAGAAAATCGCTACCACAGCGATTACGGAACACTGAATGTTTTTGTGCCACGTATTAATTGTTTACATCGTGGCTGATACCATAGTTGCTTTAATTCGTGTTTTACAAAAACCAGATTGTTTATGTTGTGGCTGTGTTATGATGCTGTTACTGCTGCAAGTATGATTCGGCCTTGGCAATGGGTAAGTGTTGAAGACACAGTTGATATGGTAGAACGCTGTATTGTGATATTTACACGGTTGGTACAAAAATTTTCGCTGTCCCACTCCTCCTCTTTTAAAGAAGTCGACTTTTGCCAATGTCGATCGTTAAATTCTGTTTTTGAATAGTTTAAAACGAAGAAGTGCGGTTTCTGACTGCTGGATTCGGCTTTGGTGAATACTTATTTTAAATGCTTAAATATTTATGACATTCTCTGTTATCTTTTATTATTAACTTTATTTATTTATTTATTGATGTTTTTCTCTCTCTTAATTTCTATCTATATATTATTGAAAATGTGATTTAAAACTAAATTGTCTTTCTTGTCGTAATTTAATTAATTCTTCAATTTGGTTTTTCTCAGTTTGTACGCTTCGTGAGGTTGAATCCTTTATGTATAAGTATATTTTTATAAATACGTATATCTTCATCTTTTTGACTTACTTTTGTGATTTCGAATTCGTACGTTTTTCTTATTTATATTCCTTAAATATTCTTCTTCATATCTAAATTTTAATTATCGATTTATTTAAACTATTTTTATTAATAGATATTTACTGAAAATTAATTTTATGTTTCCTTTAAAGTTTATCTTTTACAGTTGTCAGAATGGTTTGATTTCTTATTGTAATTATTTGAATATTAGTTTTAATTAGTGTCTGTTTTTTCGATAGTTTTATAATATTTGTATATTATTTTGAATTGTTTTTTGTAAATTAATTCCTTTTTTTTGAGTATGACCATATCTTAATCTCTTTTTTTTTTGTTTATATACTTCTGTTACTTTCTAAAAAAAAATTTTTTTTTTCTTTTTTTTTTCATATTCTTTTCATCCAAACAATAAAAGGTGTTATATAAGCGCAAAAATAACAGGTTGGCTGATAAGTCCCCGGTCTAACAAAGAAAAACACATTTTTTTTGTCAAAATTCGTTTTTATTATTCAACATAGTTCCCTTCAAGAGCGATACAACGATTATAACGACCTTCCAATTTTTTGATACCATTTTGGTAGTACTCCTTCGGTTTTGCCTCAAAATAGGCCTCAGTTTCGGCGATCACCTCTTCATTGCAGCCCAATTTTTTCCCTGCGAGCATCCTTTTGAGGTCTGAGAACAAGAAAAAGTCGCTGGGGGCCAGATCTGAAGAATACGGTGGGTGGGGAAGCAATTCGAAGCCTAATTCATGAATTTTTGCCATCGTTCTCAATGACTTGTGGCACGGTGCGTTGTCTTGGTGGAACAACACTTTTTGCTTCTTCATATGGGGCCATTTTGCCGCGATTTCGACCTTCAAACGCTCCAATAACGATATATAATAGTCACTGTTGATGGTTTTTCCCTTCTCAAGATAATCGATAAAAATTATTCCATGCCCATCCCAAAAAACAGAGGCCATTACTTTGCCAGCGGACTTTTGAGTCTTTCCACGCTTCGGAGACGGTTCACCAATCGCTGTCCACTCAGCCGACTGTCGATTGGACTCAGAAGTGTAGTGATAGAGCCATGTTTCATCCATTGTCACATATCGATGCAAAAAGTCGGGTGTATTGCGAGTAAACAGCTGCAAACACCGCTCAGAATCATCAACACGTTGTTGTTTTTGGTCAAATGTGAGCTCGCGCGGCACCCATTTTGCACAGAGCTTTTTCATATCCAAATATTGATGAATGATATGACCAACACTTTCCTTTGATATCTTTAAGGCCTCTGCTATCTCGATCAACTTCATTTTACGGTCATTCAAAATTATTTTGTGAATTTTTTTGATGTTTTCGTCGGTAACCACCTCTTTCGGGCGTTCACTGCGTTCACCGTCCTCCGTGCTCATTTCACCACGCTTGAATTTTGCATACCAATCAATTATTGTTGATTTTCCTGGGGCAGAGTCCGGAAACTCATTATCAAGCCAAGTTTTTGGCTTCCACTGTATTTTTTCCCTTCAGAAAACAGTATTTTATCAAAACACGAAATTCCTTTTTTTTTCCATTTTTTTCACAATAACAAAAGTTGCTTCACAAAAGACGCTCTATCTCACAAACTAATTGACTTACAGACGTCAAATTTTGACACGAATCATTTGAAGGTTGCCACTATATAAAAATAATATGCATTTAATACTAGCGACGCCATCTATGTGTCAGACCGGGGACTTATCAGCCAACCTGTTACCTATGTTTTCAAGGTATTGATTTTAAATTAAACGTGTTTTGAGTATATAAAAATATTTTGTGAATATCTGTATATACTTTTCTATATTTTCCAATTTATTTTGCCTCGCTTGCATTACCGGCTCGCTATCGTCTTTGTGGTCGGGCTCCTTGGTTAAACTAAAAAAAATAATTAAAATACATATTATGTACCCTGAGCCCCTCCTGGTTGTTTCAAAGTCGTGGCGCTCTTTGCCTATAAAGGTGCCCTTATAATATGAGATAAAACCGATGTTGCAAAAACTTTAAAATTCGTATGTTAGATATTTTAAAAACAATTTTTTTTTTTAAACTTTATTCTTTGAAGCATGAAAAAAAATCCGAAATTTATTTAAACCATTTGTTTTTCGTCGCCATTCCTTATAAAGATATCGCAATAAGCGATATTAAAAAGAATTTTTTTTTTTTTGTGACAATAAAGATAAAAACCGTCAGCTATCGTTTTAATCAAGATAAACAGATGTTTTTTGGGAAAATATTTTAATATTTAATCAGACTACGGCACATTGTAGTTATGGGCGAAAAATTTGTCTAGATGTTTTAAATCTATTGTATGTGCCATTTGCAAGAAATTTTATTTAGATTTTCTTTGTTTGAGAACAGGTTCTTTAACAAATTTCTTAAGTGCTTTTATTGTAGAGAAAAACTTTTGAATTGATACTTGCATTAAATTCGGACTTTTGAAGTACTCGCAGAACGTCAACTTTCTAACTTCTGATTCTTCGTTTAGGTTTACTTTTTCAACCGATACCTTCTCGTGGGGATTTTTATGTCTATCTGATGGGCTTCCTTTCAAAATAATTTCACCTTCTTCTTTATTACCATTTGTACCATCTCTTCTAGTACCACAAGAATTATCTTCGACCTCCTTGTCGAATTGAACTTCTTTATTACTACTTTTACCCCAAAAATTATCCTCGATCTTCTCGTCGAACTCGTACTCTAAATCATTAGACTTTTTATTCACAACATTCCCACCGCTAGATAGTTCCTTCTTATCCTTAACTCCTTTTTTCTGAATTTCCTTATCCTCCAACACTAATTTCTCGCAAATCGGCGCCACCTTCGCTTCCCTCGCTTTGATCGTAACTGCTTTTGCAATACAAATCTTATCTATGTTGGGAACGACGAGTTGAAGTGACTCTGATATTTTGACCTCTGAATTGTAAGAATGTGCAATATTTACGCTGTCTTCAATGTCCAAATTTTCTCCAAATCTGCTTTGTTCTGACTCGTTTAAGCTAGTTCTGTTTTTTAACGCCTCTGATTTAGTCAAACTTTTATCTGACCCAGTGTCCACTAACAAGGTAACCCTATCATTTATAGCTTGTCCACAAGGAAATACTACAAATATGTCGTCGGACACTGACTGCGAACCTTCGATGTTAAGTGCAGATTCATTATTGTTACTGACTTTTTCTCTATTAAACTGTACTTTGTGTTCATCCCAGATTTTATGAGCCCGAACACAGCTGACTATGGCTTTTTCGATTAAAAAACTTAAAATGAATAACACAAAAGATATCGATAAAAATAAAAATTTTAGAATATCTTCGTTTTTATTCATGAAAGGTTCAATCCTTTTGCCTTCTTTAGCTGGTTCTTTTTTATTGTCTACGTGGCAAAGAGAAATGACACTTTCTCTGTCTTGCCCCTTTTCTTCAATTTCATTAAAATTTTCTTTATGGGCAATTACATCGCCGAAGCTCACCTTTGGTTTCATTATTTTTCTTTTCAGTAATAATTCCTTTCCACTATCTATGTTTTTCAGCTTAAAGCTTTTAGAATCTCTTCTAAATCTTCTAAGAGTATTTTTAAAAATTCTAGCTCCTCTAATTTATATTCTTCTTTGTTATCTACGAATTCTACTTTCTCTTTATTTGAGGAGACTAGATTAGGCCTATTAATTTTGACATTTAATATGGCGTTCCGGTCTATTGGCCTTGACCGGGCCGCTGGGAGTTTCCCTGGCCATTATTTATCATTTGTTGCTCTTTACAAAATTTGGATATATGTCCAAACTGTGAGCAATTGAAATATTGAATAATTGCGTTATTCGAAGGTTGGTTTCTTTCATTTCCTCCCGCGTTAAAATTTTCTGCTCTAATTCTACTAAAGTTTTTCCCTCTGTGTTGATTCTGGACTCGCCCAAATGGTTCATTCTTCTGTTGCTGATTGTTCTGCATGTTATTTTTTTCCTGTCGTTGCTTACAAAAGGGGGTGCTAGAATGACCATTTAACTGACAAATATTGCAAAATAACGATTTCATTTTATTAAAACAATTCACCTCTAAATGACCTATTTTTCCACAATATGTGCATATTTGCGGATTTAAACTCATAGCCGTAACATTTTTATAGTTACATTGTTCACTATATTGGTGTCCATATTGAGCACAACTGGTGCAAAAAGGCGTATTTTTTCTTTGTGCACAGATATCGCAAGTATGGCCCTCTAAATTGCAAAAAGAACACTTAATCTTTTGTGTTCCTACTGGGGGGGGGTTTTGTTTATGGAATAGATGTTTCGACTGTTTTCTGCATGGAGGTCTTCTGACTCTTCTGCTAATTTTATCAAGTCTGAAATTTGTTTATCCTTTGAACCTTCTAGTCTATTCTGCATATACGGATTTTTTACCCCAAAAATGAATTTGTTAGTTGCCAGTTTCCTATATTCGGCTAATGCAGATAATGCTTCTATGTCATTCCCGGATTTTTTAATTAAAGCTTTTGCTTCATTTAATAAGAATTATATTCTACCACCGAATTCCGATGCTCTCTCGTCCTCCTGTTGTCCCGCGCTAGCTATTTCTGACCTTATAGTTTCCAAGCTTCGCTTTTTAAAAAATTCTATTTGTATTAAATCGCAAAGTTCATCTAAACTATTTATTGTTGTCCGGCTTACTTTCATGTAAGCCATGCCTGTTAATCGGTTTTTAATGCACTTTATAATGTCTATTATATTTAAATTACCAACTACACTCTTTAATAATTCAACTCCTGTGACAAACTTATCTGCCTCTTAGCTCAGCTCTGGATTTTTTGACCCCGAAAAGTACGGTACAAGTCGATTGACCTTTTCCATCAATTCATCTACTTGTGGTGGATTCGACATGGCTATGTTTATTGTTGGTAAATTTATATTCGTGGGTGTTAAAAACGCTCTGTATTTGTCCTTGTTTGGGTTTGCCTCTCTTACTAACTCCCTTGCTTCTCTTAAAATTTTTTTTTTAAAAGTGGTTCTAATAAAAAAAAAAATCTATCAGACGGGGCTCAACGTTATTACACTTTCAAAATTTTTTGTGCACTCACCATTTGATGTTCCAATTTCGGTGCTTGATTCGCCGCTTTTATTTTCGTTTTGTTCTCGCTGAAAATGTCACCAGTTTATTTTCTGAGTTGGGCTGCTACCGTCGGTTTTAGAATAAAATTTTTATTTTTCGGATTGTAATAAAAATTTTTCTTTTTTCCTTTCCCTTCTTATTTATTTTTTATTGGAAAAATTTTCTCTCTGCTTAGACAAAAGGATCATCCAATATTTAAGTTTTTAGTGCCATGTATAAAAATTTTCCTTCAAAGCAACATCCTCATAGCACGCTTAAAAACGTTACTTGGTGATGTTTCACTTTGCTCAGACTTTCCTAATCGTGTGCGTTTGTTCGACACGGGAGTTTAGAGTTTTGCTTATTCGGTTCTGGTATATGCAGCGATTAAGACCAAAAAAGGTCCCGCTTCAGCTCGACTCTTTTACTCAATGTTCTGCCGCACCACGTTTTAGGCTTACTCTGCTTCGGAAACTCTTTTCAGTGATTTTGAATTCTCCCAATCGTGTACGTTTGTTCGACACGGGAGTTTAGAGTTTTGCTTATTCGGTTCTGGTATAACCAGTGATTAAGACCAAAAAAGGTCCCGCTTTAGCTCGGCTCTTTTAACTCAATGTCCTGCCGCACCACGTCTTAGGACAATTCCTATCAATGATTCGTATCCAACTGAAAGTCAGTCGAATACCGGCTGCGCCAATTAATGTTGGGATATAGAGTGCTAGCGCTCCGACACAGTCGAGCGTATAAACGTTCCCTTATTCCAACACCAAATTATAGGAAACAAGCGCTCAGACAAAGTCGAGCTTATAAATGTTCCTATAAACCTCTTTAAATAAAAGAGTGAAGTTTATATTTTATCTTTTCTTTATTTAATGATCCTTATATCTATGAGAGGATTTATATTCACTGTAAAAATGCTAACACTACTTTACAATTTCCCTATTTCCTTATTTATACTTTTAACGCCGTGGGTCGTATGTACGCACGTCAAAAGCAGAGACTTCCGAAAACCAGTCTGCTCTTTCTGTGTTCGAAGCTCCCTTTTTATAGGCCAATATTGCTGATCGGCAATATTGAATATCGCTGTTGATACTTTCCAAAACCTCTTGCATAAGATTCACCTGCAAGTCTATCTTTGGTGCTGCTATTCTCATAGCGTCGTTGTTGTTGTTGTAGGTCGGTGTTTGGTGGCGTTGAACCTTGCGCAGAACTTTATGACGCGTCAGCTCGTGCCTCCCGTGTTTTCCCTTGCTCGCCGAAAGCTCGACAAAGCTATCCCGTTGTTAGTGTGTTGTTGTTGTTGCCAGCGATCGAGCTCTTCAGCATAGCTTAGACAGTTGCAATGTTGGCTTGCCGGCTCGTGTCCCTCATACTTGACACCTAGCTGCCCGTGCCTATCATTGCTGTCGCTCCGTTAATTCTCTCCCGCCGTTCTAATTCTCGGGTTTCACCCACTGGCTTTAAGCATTGCGATGGTGGGCTTGGAGTGATTTCACAACCGTTGCCGTCTGCCGAAACTTCTGGGTCTCATATTACATTCAATTTATTTGGGCGATTGCTGTGTTTGCCACGTAAAGGAGACCGAAATAATAGAGGAATTCTATACCGTGTTACACGTAATACACCCCGAGGAAATAGTGCAGCTCATCGACACCATTAACGAATATGTGGAAACGGTAGAGATACAGAATAGAGAACTATTATTGGCGGAAATTAGAACAGTGCGATCAAAACTAAACTCAATAACACTCAGAGAAAATGATCGAAGCCGACGAGGGCTGATCAACGCAGTCAGAACGGCCTCCAACTGGTTATTTGGTGTCATGGACGATAGCGACCGAAAGGAAATTTTGGAACATTTAACATTGGCCAACCAGAATAGCCACAATGCTATTAAAGGGTTAAACGAACAAATTACAATTAATGATTATTTCAATGAAACTATATCAATAATTATTTTAATTTATATTATAATCAGACGATCAATAGAAAAAGATCGAAGTACCGTCAATGAGGTATACACCACCATCAAAAAACAAAATAATGAAGTTGCAAAACACCTACGATATCACGACCAGATGCTCAAACTAAAAAGTATTGAGGAGAAGATAAATATAATCCAAGATAGTATCGCATCAGCAAAGTATGGAGCGGTACACCCGAATATATTGACGACAGAAGAGATGGAGAAATTTAAGGTCGATTTCTACAAAATAAAATTGATCAGAGTAGGGGTGCTGTCATACGTGAATAAAGCACTAGTCATTGTGATCAAAATTCGTAAGAAATTTGTAAGAGTGGAAGTAAAATTGCTGTTTGCCCTTCCAAACGACGACCATAAAGAAATAATGGAAGAAGAGGAATAAATAACAACAATAGATAATGTACCCTATAGCTTCACCGAAAATGCGGTACGGAAGGAATTAAAAAGAAGCCAAAATTGCATTTTCCTGAACACATGCAAACTCAGGCATAATGACAGAAGATCGGTACACTGCATAGACGAATCCACCCTGTTGGTGAAAAACGCATGGCAAGAAAGAATTTCACACGATTGCGACAAACGTAACAAAACAATTGAAAAGAATTTGCTCATCTCATTCTCCAATTGTACAGTAATAATTAAAAATCGAAACTTTACTAACACTCAGATCCTGATGCATAAAAAATATTTTTACCCGGAAGAACAACACAATAAAAGCAAATTCAACGACACGATTGATTTTGAAGAAATTCAAACAAAAAGCTTCACAAACAGAAACTCATTGAAGAACTAACTTTGCACTAAAATATATCGTAGCACAATGATAATTGTGGCAATTGTCGGATTCATAGTTTTGTTAGTTTGCTAACCTTTGAACCTAACCGGTCGTGCTTTAAAGTGCTCCTCAAATTTTGCTAAACGGACAGTATTAAAATCGTTAATTTGCACTAAATTGAATTTGAAACTCTAATAAGTTACAAGTTTGTCATTTGCATAAAAATTCTGTATAGAACACTATATAGTGTTAAAAGTATTAAAATCGTTAATTTGCACTAAATTGAATTTGAAATACTAAGTAAGTTCTATACAGTAATTGTTTATGCAAATGACAAACTTGTAACTTATTAGAGTTTCAAATTCAATTTAGTGCAAATTAACGATTTTAATACTGTCCGTTTAGCAAAATTTGAGGAGCACTTTAAAGCACGACCGGTTAGGTTCAAAGGTTAGCAAACTAACAAAACTATGAATCCGACAATTGCCACAATGATCATTGTGCTACGATATATTTTAGTGCAAAGTTAGTTCTTCAATGAGTTTCTGTTTGTGAAGCTTTTTGTTTGAATTTCTTCAAAATCAATCGTGTCGTTGAATTTGCTTTTATTGTGTTGTTCTTCCGGGTAAAAATATTTTTTATGCATCAGGATCTGAGTGTTAGTAAAGTTTCGATTTTTAATTATTACTGTACAATTGGAGAATGAGATGAGCAAATTCTTTTCAATTGTTTTGTTACGTTTGTCGCAATCGTGTGAAATTCTTTCTTGCCATGCGTTTTTCACCAACAGGGTGGATTCGTCTATGCAGTGTACCGATCCTCTGTCATTATGCCTGAGTTTGCATGTGTTCAGGAAAATGCAATTTTGGCTTCTTTTTAATTCCTTCCGTACCGCATTTTCGGTGAAGCTATAGGGTACATTATCTATTGTTGTTATTTATTCCTCTTCTTCCATTATTTTTTTATGGTCGTCGTTTGGAAGGGCAAACAGCAATTTTACTTCCACTCTTACAAATTTCTTACGAATTTTGATCACAATGACTAGTGCTTTATTCACGTATGACAGCACCCCTACTCTGATCAATTTTATTTTGTAGAAATCGACCTTAAATTTCTCCATCTCTTCTGTCGTCAATATATTCGGGTGTACCGCTCCATACTTTGCTGATGCGATACTATCTTGGATTATATTTATCTTCTCCTCAATACTTTTTAGTTTGAGCATCTGGTCGTGATATCGTAGGTGTTTTGCAACTTCATTATTTTGTTTTTTGATGGTGGTGTATACCTCATTGACGGTACTTCGATCTTTTTCTATTGATCGTCTGATTATAATATAAATTAAAATAATTATTGATATAGTTTCATTGAAATAATCATTAATTGTAATTTGTTCGTTTAACCCTTTAATAGCATTGTGGCTATTCTGGTTGGCCAATGTTAAATGTTCCAAAATTTCCTTTCGGTCGCTATCGTCCATGACACCAAATAACCAGTTGGAGGCCGTTCTGACTGCGTTGATCAGCCCTCGTCGGCTTCGATCATTTTCTCTGAGTGTTATTGAGTTTAGTTTTGATCGCACTGTTCTAATTTCCGCCAATAATAGTTCTCTATTCTGTATCTCTACCGTTTCCACATATTCGTTAATGGTGTCGATGAGCTGCACTATTTCCTCGGGGTGTATTACGTGTAACACGGTATAGAATTCCTCTATTATTTCGGTTTCCTTTACGTGGCAAACACAGCAATCGCCCAAATAAATTGAATGTAATATGAGACCCAGAAGTTTCGGCAGACGGCAACGGTTGTGAAATCACTCCAAGCCCACGATCGCAATGCTAAAAGCCAGTGGGTGAAACCCGAGAATTAGAACGGCGGGAGAGAATTAACGGAGCGACAGCAATGATAGGCACGGGCAGCTAGGTGTCAAGTATGAGGGACACGAGCCGGCAAGCCAACATTGCAACTGTCTAAGCTATGCTGAAGAGCTCGATCGCTGGCAACAACAACAACACACTAACAACGGGATAGCTTTGTCGAGCTTTCGGCGAGCAAGGGAAAACACGGGAGGCACGAGCTGACGCGTCATAAGTTCTGCGCAAGGTTCAACGCCACCAAACACCGACCTACAACAACAACAACGACGCTATGAGAATAGCAGCACCAAAGATAGACTTGCAGGTGAATCTTATGCAAGAGGTTTTGGAAAGTATCAACAGCGATATTCAATATTGCCGATCAGCAATATTGGCCTATAAAAAGGGAGCTTCGAACACAGAAAGAGCAGACTGGTTTTCGGAAGTCTCTGCTTTTGACGTGCGTACCCCAGACGGCAGTTCGAAACGTGCGTCAGCCAAAACAGTCTTTGAATTTCTTTCTCATGCCATCGCTTGAAAAACATTTTCACATGCATAAATTAATTACACTGTGATAGTTTTTTGAAAAATTTTTAAAAGACAAGGCCAAATTCAACGGTTTCCCCCTATTTCGCGCACGGGGAATCGAACTGCATCATTAGTTTTTTGAGTTATCGGTAAGCCTTCATACGATTTTTTTTTTTTAATTAGTTTGGCCACTTTTTGGCAAATCTCTATGTTTGAGTTGAAGTTGGGTATTCTTAACTGGTATCAAAATGTAGTCTACGATACGCCAAGTAATTTTTCCCAAAACAATGATAAAATGGAGCGTTAGGGAGCTATACGCGTTTAAAAGTGCAAAAAATTCAAATTTTTTGCGAGATGTTTTCTTGCATACTTTTAGGATGTGCCTTGAACATATATTCGTGCCTTTAAATTTCAACACATTTAATAACGTATTTTTAGGAGGAAACAAAATATTTAAAAATATATTTTTCAACTCCTCATTTTCTTATTCTTCGCTTTTTCTACTGGAGAGAAAACGAAATCAAAGAAAATTATAAAAATTAATTTTAAAAAAAAGCAAATGTTTTATCTAGGATTGAACCCAGGTCTCTGGGGTGATAGCCCGACACTCTACCAACACACTACACACCCCATTTAGTCAAGTGTTACATAGCTCGTGTTTGTTCTGCCAAGCTTTTAAAAATTAAATAAATGAAGCCGTTCATTAAAAATTGCGGAGCAGTAGAGGTTTGATGTAGCGTAGTGCATAGTATTCACGACTCGCGACCTTAACACTGCAGGTTCAAGCCCAATCAACCAGAACGATTTGGTTGTAAAGGATTCTTTTTTTTTTTGTTCGTGTTTTTGCAAGTCGCAAATAGACAATGGCCGGGAAGGCCTATTTCGAGCATGATGATGGTAAGTGAAAATCCGAATCCCTAAAATCACGAAAAACTTCAATTACTTTTGCTTGCATAGTGCGGTTTTAGTTTGGCGTAAGAACCAAAACTCTTCACCTGGCTCTTATCTTAATTTAGTCTAATCCTCAGAAATAATTTCCTTGAACATTGAATGATCATAGCTGGCATTGAAAAAAAAAAAAAATTGCCAAAAATCTAAAAGCGCAGTTTCGTAACGTTCGTCAACGAGGTAACATAGGACTCGTTTACGTCCGGGCCGGGCTCAACGTTTGAATTTTTCGCCATCTTGAATTTGTGCTGACGCCGGTCATATAAAACGGAACATTTAAAAAAATAAAGTGTCGAAAGAGTGTCAAGGAGGAATATTAAGTACTCAATGGCAACTCAATTCGCACTAAAGCTACTATCTAATTATCTTGGCGGCGGCCATTTGATCCTTTGCCATGTACTCCGTCTGAGGGCGTGGTGCAAGGAAATCACGCATCTATTCGTACATACAAAACCGTTCTTACGTGCATCTATTAAAGTGACCGCTCGAAGTACACCCTGGCATATGTGGACCTAAGTTGTGTCCCAGCCATCTACACCTAAAGCTAAAAAAAAAAAATCTAAAAGCGAATAACAATAAATTAGCGTGAAATAAGCGTGAATAAGAGTGAATAAAAGATAAATTTGAATATAATACATCTTATAAAGAAGCATTTTGAAAAATGAAAGACTGAGATTCTGGTTTGAACTCATTTTGTTACGTTTGTGGAAAATATTCGACTTCGCGAAGCTTACTGTTACATTGTGGCTTATGTTGCTCAATGTAAACGAAGCCTCAGCGTAGACCAATGTTATTAAGTCTTATGACATAAAAAGCTTTTGTACATTCTTTAGAGTTAAGCGTCATTCGAATAAACAGTTGCTAATTGACTTTCAAAGCGTGCGTTCAATATACAATAATGGCGATGAGGATGGGATTACCAGAAGTTATATTCGAAAGACTGTGTGAAGAGGACGAGAAGTTGACACTTGAAGACGAAGTAAAAAAAAAAAGAGAAAAAAATCTGATTTTCTCGCGCTCGAATTCGTTAGTGCACAACACGTGAATACGTTAAGAAAATGCAAATATTTTTGTAATTACAAAATAAAGACAAACAATTCTGTAAATACAGTATAGTGCAAGCGCTAAAATATATATACATATATATATCGCATCAATGAGTGCTTGTAATTGTCATAAATGAGAACACTCAAATAGTTTCGAGTTGCAAAGAAACATTAATTTTTACAAATTCACA